>PITA01002489.1:0-160174 GCA_004023965.1 Spilogale gracilis
CACTCCCCATGCTTGTGTTCCCTCTCTAGCTGTGTTTCTCTCTGTCAAATAAATAAATAAAATCTAAAGAAAAAGAAAAGCCAGCTTTTTATTTCTCTGTTCTTTTCCTGTTTATAATTTCATTGATTTCTGCTCTTTATTAATTCCTTCCTTGTTTTGGTTTATTTTATTTTGCTCTTATTCTAGGTTACTGAGGATAGAAACATTGATTTGAGACCTTTCCTCTTTCTTATTGTAAGCATTTAATGCTTTAAATACTATTCTCATCCTTGCTTTAGCTATATCCCATATTTTTGATAAGTTGTATTTTTTTGTGTGTATTTTTTTAAGATTTATTTTGAGGCTTCCTCTTTGTAATTTAAACAAACATGTTGTTTAATTTCCAGGATTTGGGATATTTTTCCTCTTCACTTACTTCTAGTTTGATTCTTTTATAGTCTGAGAACTTACCTGACGTATCTAATACTTTTGAATTTCTGTATTCTGTGGAATGTTCTATAAATGTTGATTTAGATTCTGTTCGTTGATGATTTTGCAGCTTTTCTGATTTGTATTTCTATCAGTAGCTCAGAGAGAGGGTTGTTGAATGTTCCATAATGGTAGATGTGTCCATTCCTTCTTTCAGCTCTATTAGTTTATACTTTTATGTGTTTTGAAGATCTTTTGATTGGTACATACACTTTGAGCCTCAGTATGTCTTTTTGGTGGATTGTTCCTTCATCATTATGTGATGTGCCTCTCTGCCTCTGCTGATTTTCTTTCCTCCAAAATCTACTCCTCTGCTCTGTTAATCTTCTTTAAACTTTTTATTGTGAAATAATTATAGATTGGCATACAGTCATAACCATGTTTCCATCACTGGCAAATTTTTATAAAACATTAGTACAGTATCATAAGTAGGATGTAGTCAAGATACAGAAAAATTCTATCACAAGAATTCCTCTTGTTGTTGCTCTTTTATAGTCAGTCATACCTATATACCTTATCCCTATCTCCACTCTAGTGCCTAACCCCTGACAACCACCCTCTGTTTTGTATTTCTTTAATTTTGTCATTTCAAGAATGTCATTGTTATATTAAGTGAATCACATATGATATGTCACCTTTCGGGACTGGCTTTTTTGACTCAGCCTTGAGAATTACCCACATTTTTTTCCACCAATCAGTAGTTGGTTTCTTTTTATTGCTGAGTAGTATTTATTCCTTGATAGGGTTTTACCAGTCTTTTTAACCCTTTGCCTGTTGAAAGACTTCATGGTTGTTTCTAGTTTGAAGCTGTTTGTTATGAATAAAATTGCTACGAATAATGATGTGCAATTTTTTAGCTAAACACAAATTTTCATTTCTCTAATAAATGCCGAGAGTGCACTTGATTGTTTTTTACTGTTGAGTTTGAGAGTTCTTTGCATAGTCCAGATATACTACTTTATATTACCTCCAATGAATTACTTTTTCATATATGTCACAAATCAGCTGAGCATATTTCTGTAGGTCTCTTCTGATATGTACCTTTTATTTCTGTCAGGTTTTGCTTTATATATTTTGAGGCTCTGTTATTCAGTATGTACCTTTTTCTTTTTTTTTTTTTTTGTACATACCCATTTAGAGTCATTATGTCTTTATCATTACATGAGGTCTCTATGATTTGTAATTTTCTTGGCTCTGAATCGAATATGAATATAAACTTTTTTTTTTTTAATGTTTGCATAATGTCTTTTCCTGTTGTTTTACTTTCAACCTATCTGTTGCTGAATTTGAAATGAATTTCTTAGAAACAGCTTATGGTTGAGTCTTTTTTTCATCCACTCAGCGTGCCTTATAATTGGTATATTTAGACAGTTCATATTTAAGGTAATTAGTGATACATTGGGATTTATGTCTACCATTTTATATTTTCTGTTTCTTCGTTGTGATTGCTTGTTTCTATCTTTTTCCTGCCATGGGTTATTTAGCTACTCAAACATTTTTTTAGGATATCCCAGTGTTTTTTGGATTGTATTCAGTATAGTGTTCTTCCTGGTTGCTCTGTACATATGTGAAAGTGAATCAACACCTCTTCCAGTGAAGTGTGGAAATCTTACTTCCTAAATTTAGATTTTTTTTTTTTTTTAAGATTTTATTTGACAGAGAGAAATACAGCTAGAGAGGGAAAACAAGCAAGGGGAGTGAGAGAGGGAGAAGCAGGCTTCCCCTGAGCAGGGAGCCTGATGCAGGGCTCGATTCTGGGACTCCCGAGATCATGACCCAAGCCAAAAGCAGATGCCTAATGACTGAGCCACCCAGGAGCCCCTAGATTTCTTTCCTTTTTTTTTTTTTAAAGATTTTATTTATTTATTTGAGAGAGACAGACAGAATGAGAGGGCATAAGAGGGAAGACGGTCAGAGGGTGAAACATCCCAGGACTCTGGGATCATAATCTGAACCCAAGGGAGTCGCTTAACCAACTGAGCTATCCATTTAGATATCTTTCCCCACTTCTAAATATTGTCTTCAGTATTAATGCTATTATAATTTTTGTATTAGTCATCACATTGTATTTACAAAATTCATGAGAATGGTAGTCTGTTGTATATACCTATATTTCTGCTATTTCCATTCTTCTTTCCATTTGTTCTAAGAGTCCCAGCTTTTAGTACTTCTTTTAGTCATTCTTCAAAGACAGGTCTGCTAATGACAAATTCTTTTATTTTTTCTTTATCTGGTGATATCTTTATTTCCCCTTTATTGCGGAAGAGTAGTTTGTTTATGCCATTTGGGGTTTGTTCAGCTTCTTGAACTTGTGGGTTTGTTTTTTGCCCAACATGGAGTTTTTAGCCATTATTTCTTCAAATAACTTTTTCAGCCCCACTCTTTCTTTTGGGCCTCTAGTACCAGTGTTCAGTCATTTGTCATTCCACAAGTACCTGAGACTCCAGTTGTTTTTGTTTTTTGGTTTTCCAGTTTTCTCTCTTGTTCAGTTTTTTATCCTCTGTCATCTTTATTATTGAGCCCATCCAGTATTTTTCTCCTACTGTGTTTTTCAGTTCTATAATTTATATTTGGCTCTTTTTTTAAATTATTTTCTGTTCTTTCCTGAGATTTTCTATTTCAGTTGTGAAACAGTAGAACTTGTAGAATCATTCTTATGACTGCATTAGAATCCTTGTCAGTTAATTCCAGCATCTTATTTTTTTTTAAGATTTTATTTATTTATTTGAGCGAGGGGAGCACAGAGGGAGAGGGAGAAGCAGACTGCTGCGCAAGGAGCCTGATCTGGGAACTCAATTGCAGGACCCTGAGATCATGACCTGAGTGGAGGGCAGATGCTTAACCGACCAAGCCAGCTCGGCACCCCAATTCCAACATCTTACTCATCCCAGTGTTGACACTACTTGATTTTCTTTCCTTTGTGTTGTAGTTTTGGACTGTGTCCTGGGCATTTTGTCCATTAGGAGATTCTGGGTCCTATTTACACTTTTTTTACTTTATTAGGCAGTCATCTTGTTCAAGTATAGCATGCTGGTCCTGGCATACTTTTTGTGGGTTATAGTTTCAGTGAAAGATTTAATTTTCAGAGCCTTTGTGGCACTGTTAGTTATCTCATTCCATGGGTACTCCCTGTGGTCCATAATGTTCTTGCTTGAGGAAGGTGCAATGAATAGCTTCTCCGGGCTGAGTTCATGGTGTATCAAGCCCATGGGGCTGGAGAGCTCTTCCTGGGCTCTGTGTCTATTGTGGCAGAATCCCCTTTCCTAGTGCTGATAGCCATTCAGTTTCTCTGGGCTAGGAGAGACTCGAAGGCTCCACTCAAGAAGCGGGGCACTTCCCAGGCCAGCACTGATTGTGGAAGAAATCCCCCGCCAGCTGTGTCTCTGGGTTGAGAAGGAGACTCTCAGGGATGGCTTCTTTTTTTCTTGATTCAATTTAAGTTTTTGTTTTCTGTTTCTGTGAGATTATCATTGTGCTTATTTATACTTTGGTCCTCTAGGTTAGTTTCAACTTCCTCAATTTGACGTGATTTATTTTCTTTTTATTTCCAGTTATTCCCTAGTTCTGTCATATCTTCCAAAATCTTTAATTCTGAAATTTTTCTGAAATTTTGTTCTAAAATTTTGTTTCTTAGTTGTTCTTTCCTAGTCTCTATTTTTTTAGCTTCATTTGAAATTTGTTTACAGTTTTCATGTGTTTATTGGCAGATCTCTTGGTGTAATTTTATTCTCTATAGAGACATCATTCTTATGCACACATACACATATTATTCCTTTCTAGTAACTCTTTCAGTGTTTGTGATCTTTTTCCGGTGTTTTTTTGTTGTTTGGGGTTTTTTTGGTGACGTGAGGTGAGTTTTCTCATGTTTGGGAGAGGAAGAGATAGACCAGAGCATCTTTGTCATGCTTCAGGAAAACACTGCATTTTGTTTTTGCAAAATGATCTTTTTTAAAAAAAGTACATTTATTTGAGTTTTTCTTGCCCTTTTTATTCTTGATTTCAGTGAATTTGGACCTTATTTTTAGCAGTTTCTCATTAGTTTCATAAGGGAATTTTGGTGTTAAAGAGCTTTAAGAGCCCAGAACTTTTACTGTATCATGATCTCCTTGCATTGGCCTGCAAATTGAGTAACTCTCTTTTAGCTGTTTTATCAAATTGTCTGTCCTGTGCTTTCCAGTGGTTTGGTGGTTTTGAGATCCCCTTGTTCCCAGGGCTGTAAGAAACCCAGCTGCCTTCCTTTTGCATCCTCACCCACTGACACAGATACCAACCAGGTATTCTAGCCAAACCTCTTCATCTGTATTTCTTCTGATTTTTTGTATCTATTAGTATCTCTGCCTGAATCCATTGTTTCCCCAGGGGTTGCAAAATGGTGATTTGGAAAAAAAATTTATTCTGTTCATTCTACATATATACCTGCTGTTCCTTTTCTCATCAGTGGTTGTTACTTGATTACTATATAAAACAGTTTTACTGAAAAGGCACAATAAAATGTAATTAAATATTTTAAAGTAAGGAGTTAATGTAAAAATTTCAGTAGTGACAGTTGAGTTTGGATTTTAGTTGTTTTTTGTTTGTTTGCCTCTTTCCAATATTGTTTTGAACTCAGATTTTTATATACTGAATGTGTTTCGTTCATGGTCATTATTCTTAGTGATATTCGTACTGCTTAGTCTTGGTATGCTTTTAACAATTCATTTTACATTTTAAAATTTTTAGCTCAAGGCCTGAGATAAGCCATTTTTATAAGAAATTCTTGGGGAGTGGCATCTTTAAAAGTCAGTTTGGGGTATAAGGTGTGACCTTTGTTATTAAATGTTAATGCGTGCAGACTTTTTCTAGGGTATAGAGCAAGAAAATTTTTTTTATTATATCCTGGAAATCACTCCATATCAAGGTAGAGATATCTTCCATGTTTTTTTTTACATGGTTGAATACTGTCATTGGGGAAAGCAGTATAGTATTCATGGACATAGTGTTTTATTCCCAGTGTTCTGCTATGAAAAGTAATGTCACAGTGAATCATCTCATACATGGATTATTCCATGTGTATATGTTACAAATATGTATAATTTTTTCTTGTTCTTTTGTGATCTGTATGTCTCTACTAGAAATTTTAGTCATACTGCTTTTCCTTGGGTCACCATATAAGTTAACCTTCTGTTTCCAAATTTATTTTGCATGTTTCTTGAGTATGTTTGAGTATTCTCATTTCTGTTTCAGATTTGTTCATTTCTGAGTTTTGTATGTTTGATTAATGGTGTTCTTTTCTATCTGCTGTTGCATTTTCTCATGTCAGAATATGGGAATTACAGGTTTTCCATTTTTCATGACTGAATTTTTCAAGCATACTTTGCTAGACAATTTAGATTCATACTTATTTGCTGGACTTGTTTCATAATATCTTTATTTGGGTTTTGGAATTCTATTTCTCCCATTTATGTTTCTGTTGGTTGAGTTTTCTGGACCTGCTACCAGTAGATCCCATGATAGAGTGGGGAGAAGTTTGGAGGCATTCCTGGTTTCTCATTGAATGGTTCCCTCTTTTGTTGTTAAGGTAACAGCAGTTTTTATATATAGTTATATGGCCTAGCACCTTCTGATTCTTCAATCTTGTTTAATTAGGGCCTCTTTCATTAGCTACTTCCATTCCTTTATAGCCAGAAGCTACTTGCAGGAGACACCTCTGCCTCCCAAGGTACTCCCCATCACTTCCAGGCATTATGCCTACCTGTCATTTCTACCCTGGTACTTTTCCAAGGCCCACCCTTTTAGCCACCCCATTGCCAGTACTCTTACTTTTCTTTAATAGTTCATTCTTGGGGTGGGGCTCTTCCCTTCAGGGGTGAATTCTAACCCATATTATTTACACACCTGTCTTCCCTACTGCTTTTGTAGGATTCTGCTAGTTTGGGCTCAGGTGTTCATACTCCCAACTTACATGTCACTTGGGAGTTTGCCGCCTCTGTTTTCCTAGTTTTAATTTAAGCTTAGGCTATGGATGCTTTTATTGGGTTTTCTCTCCTTTATGATCTGCATAGGTTTTAGGGACATAAAATGAATGTGACCCATGAAGCTACCACTTAGGTAGAAATGCAGAAGCTTTTTTTCATTTTCAGTTTTCTAAATAGTTGCATTCCTTCAGCATTTTAATATAGAACATATAGCACTTAGAGGAAGAGAAGAATTTCATCCAGTGTTTTAATTGTATAAATTGTTAGTAACCTCAATATTGTAAAGTCTAATTTTAAATTCTATAGAGAACCAAATTAAATAAATAAAGCAGATGGACTGGTCTGGTACCCTTCTGTGTCTGCCTTTTCAGGTATGACTGATTCAGTTAGGCTTCAGAGCACTCCTACAGTGTGAGAAGACTTGATTACCACTTGTTTGCAGGGAGCTATTCTGACCTGACGGAGAGCTCTGGGCCATAGGAGACTTATTTTTTTCTTGTCAGCCACCCAGTAAGAATGATCTAGACTGTGGAATGATTTTACTTCTTCCTGAAAAATGCACCTGCAAGTTCCATGTCTAATTTCCTGTTGTTATGATGTAGTTCTTTTATTATTTTCTCTAGGTGAATGGGAGGTTTGCAGGAACTGAGAAGGGTCTTGGAATATTAGGGAAAAGAAGTGGGAGGACTTCGAAGGAGAGCCAGGAAGTCTATTAAGCTGCTAACCCATCAGAAGTATTGGCATTACACCAACAAATATGCCCACATTTTAATGATAGAAATTGTACACTCAAATACAAGGATATGAAAAACTAGAATTATAATTAGACATGGAGGAAGTATGATGTTCTCTGCCAAGATTCTGGAAAGAGGTTTTCAAATAAATATTAAAATGTATTCTTTTCTTCAAATTTTTTTAGCTGAGAATTAGTGCATAATATTAAATTTATGGATACCTCATTATTCAAACACATGCTAAGATTGCTCTTAATGCATTGTTTTTTGTTTTTAGAGTGAGTATAACAAGCATCATTATAACAACATGGCTTTTATCACTTAGATATTAGAAATGCCAGGGACTAAATAATTGCATATATAGCAGAAACACCGGAATTATCCCCATCCCTACTTCCACAGCACACAAAATCAAAAGTGTTCTGGTTTATATTAAAAAAATTGGGCTTTTTGTATTACTACTGTTATGCATGTGTGAGTTTATTTTGTCCTTATTCTTTATCACCTTTTCCCCACAAAATCTCATATTTTCAATTTATAGGATTTAGGTTTTGGATTTTGTCTTTTGTTACTGATTATATTGTATGAATATACCATAGTTTACATAATTATTTCCTGTTATAGGATGCTTCGGTTTACCAGTTTTTACTGTTCTAGATAATGTAGCCATGAACTATGCTTTTAAGTGTTTCTGTAAGATAAATTTGCATAAGTAATTTGTAGATCCTTGATCACCTGGAATGAATGTTTAGGGTTTCTGATACTAATTTCCAAGTTATCTCCGTAATACAATTTTAATAAATTACAAACTTATATTAGTACTAGTTATAAATGAATGCCAAACTAAAATCAGTATTCTATCTTTTCTCATTAGGGAGTTCTGGGAAATCGTTCATTCATTTACAGATGAGCAGAAACGACTTTTCTTGCAGTTTACAACAGGCACAGACAGAGCACCTGTGGGTGGACTAGGAAAATTAAAGATGATTATAGCCAAAAATGGCCCAGACACAGAAAGGTAATTATTAAATTATGACTGTATATACCAAAAACCTTGAATTCCATATCACACACATGGGAACTGTCCAGGAGCTTCTGAGACTTCTACAGTTTTACATGGAACTCTCCAAATCATATGAACTGGTAGTTCAGAAAGTATTTTGTTGCTGTTGTTTGAGGAAATTTTTTAAAACACTAGCCTACTTCAGAACTGTTAAAAGGCTCATTTGATTTGGAATTTTGCAAATTGATATGATTCATTCAGTTTTTAGTTCAGAATTTTTTTAATTGAAAGCACTGTATTATGTAATCTATTTAAATTGAGACTGAGAAAATTATTCAGCACTAAATTTCATAATCTTAACATTTGAATCGTTTCATAATCTTGATATTTAATTTTGTTCTTTCTTCATTGTATAAGTTAATGTAATGTCAATTCTGCAGTGGGAATAATGATAGGTTTATTGTGATAAGATAGAGTTAAAAGAGATCTAACAGTTGAGTACCTAAAACAATATCTGGTATGTCATAATGACTCTGAATACAATATGTTATCATCAGTCATCATCATCATCATTATTAGTATTGATAATAAGAAAAACAAACATATTGGTAGTTGCACAGGAAAAACAAAAACTTTATGAGTTAGCGTTAGTGTGTACTCTGCATTGCAAACCATCTCAACTGTATATACTATCTAAAGGTAGGATTTTTTAATACTGAACATATTCTCCATGATTTATTTTCGTGTTTTCCCCCTTTCTCTCTGTTCAGGTTACCTACATCTCATACTTGCTTTAATGTCCTTTTACTGCCGGAATATTCAAGCAAAGAAAAACTTAAAGAAAGATTGTTGAAGGCCATCACTTATGCCAAAGGATTTGGCATGCTGTAAAAAAAAGAAGAAGAAGAAGAAAAGAAAAAAAAAAAAAAAGGAAAAGAAATTTAAAATTTTAATAAATATAACATGAGGGATGAAATTGGTGGTGATAGTGTCCCAGTACAAAAAGGCTGTAAGATAGTGAACCACAGTAGTGACCTATGTCTGTGCCTCCCTTCTTTATTGGGGATATGTGGGCTGGAACAGCAGATTTCAGCTACTTATATGAACAAATCCTTTATTATTTTTTTTTTTTTTTGCGTGAAAGTGTTACTTATTCTTTCACTTGTATGTACAGAGAGGTTTTTCTGAATATTTATTTTAAGGGTTAAATCACTTTTGCTTGTGTTTATTACTGCTTGAGGTTGAGCCTTTTTGAGTATTTAAAAAATATATACCAACAAAACTACTCTCCCGAGGAAAATATTGCCACCATTTGTAGACTGTGTAACCTTCAAGTATGTGCTATTTTTGTCCCTGTATCTTAACTCAAATCAGGAACTTTTTTTTTGTTTTTTTTTTGTTGTTGGTTTTTTTTTGAAACAATTTGCTTTGAAACTTGAAGTCTTGAAAACAGTGTGATGCAGTTGCTGCTGTTCTAGTCCCCAAAGAGTTTTCTGTGCAAAATCTTGAAATCAATAAAGATGGAAGGGAGAACTTGGAATGTTTTAACTGCAGCCCTCAGAACTTTACTTTAGTAACAGCACAACAAATTAAAAACAACTCATGCCACAGTATGTTGTCTTCATGTGTCTTGCAATGAACTGTTTCAGTAGCCAATCCTCTTTCTTAGTATATGAAAGGACAGGGATTATTTTGTTGTTGTTGTCGTTGTTGTTGTTATTATTGTTGTTGTTGTTTTAAGTTTACTGGGGAAAAGTGCATTTGGCCAAAAGAAATGGTAGTCAAGCCTGTTGCAAGAAAGCTAGGAAGTTTGTTGTTTATTACAAACGCAAAGCATGTGAAAGTGCACTTAAAATAAATTTTTTATTAATTACTTATTACCTGCATTTTAATAGACAATCCAAAGTCTTCCCTTCATGTTGCCATCATCTTGTCTAAGCAGCCATTTTATCAAGGCACATGATCAGTGTTGCAACATAATGGAAAGGATGGCTATTGTGCCTTGTTTTACTTAATCATACATTAAGCAGACCTGGAATGAATGGAACTATTACTTTTAAGTCCTCTTTACATTGTATATCCCCAAAGATTAAGTTTTACTTCAAAAAGTAAGTATTAAATATTGTTTCATGTACTGTGGGAAAGTACAAATAGTTTTAAATTACTGGGTGTTCAGAAGTAAGTAGTTTCCCCATTCTGGTCTTCTGTGTCTGTGATGTTAATTTCTTTTATTGCAATATAAAATAAAAGGATTATGTATTTTTAACTAAGGAGAGACATATGGATATATCCTTTTACTACAAGCTACATGCAGCTACTGTGCTGAGCTTGTGCTTTGATGATTGTTTTAACAGACTGCGATAGATCAACCTGATGATTTGTTTGAAATTGGCAGAAAAAATACAGCTTTTCAGATCACGGGAGGGGAAAAAGGATATCTTTCAGGATTATTTTAATTATTTTAGTAATTGAGACAGATCTGTTGTGTACCATAATGCTAAATAAAACAGTGAAATTTTTCATCATAATTTAGACGAAAAAGAAAACAGTGCTTTCCATCTTGTGATAAGGTAACGTTTTTGTTGTTGTTGTTGTTGTTTTCTGGGCCAGCCTTTAGAACACTGTTAAGGTATGTACACTACCTTGATGCAAGGGACTCTCATGATACTACAGTCATCTTAAAGAGTGCCTCATCCATGTGCTTGTGTACAATGAAAGAGGAGAGCAATCATATACTCTGGGGGCATTTTATATAATAAATTCGTGAAGAAATGTGTGCTCTTCAGTTCTCAAGTTCTATTATCACAGTATTGAAGTTCTATAATTGTATTAACATATCTGTATGAAGTTTGTGAATGGTAATTGAGTATAGGTTATCAGATATAGAATTCGCATCAAATAGACTTAACAAACAGTTCAAAATAAACCTACCCTTAAAAATATTTCAAGAGAAAAAGTCATTGGTTGTCCATATTAGCTGCTCTCACTTAGTAATTAATTATCCTGGGCATGTTATCACTTCTTACCATTGCCTCCTGTTGACTATTGTTTATTAGAATTCCATTGAACAGTATCTCAAGGAAGAGGAAATTTTTGACTATAATGACTACTTATTCTACCCTAATTGTCTTAATTATTAAAGTACTTTTTTTGTCTGGACACTCTTACATATTTTGGCTATCTGTGAATCAGGCCACAGTCTGCAGGAAGCTCTGGGGAAAAATGAAACCATATATTAAAATAATTAGCTTTCCAAATGGAATAGAAACTGTCTTTTACATTTTATCATTTTAGAAATTTCAAATATTCAACATAAAAATACAGCCTGCTACCAAATTTTCCTGGCAGCTTCAGCAAATGAGTTGGATTTCCTCACCCTATATACTCTAAGGTGTGGGTAATTGTGTAATAAAATATAACTGCAACTTCCCTAGCTTTATTTCGGGATTCATGCCTGTGTAGGGAGACAAATATCCAGAAAACAAAACCTTGAAAATGAGGCTTCAAACTTGCTGATATTCATTCATCATGACCTAGCAACATCACTCCCTGTTCCTGGAAGAACAAAATGACTGGGATTTCAGGCCCCTTTTTGGGTTTTTCTCAAGAATTTCATAACAGTCTCTTAGAAGGATTGTTTTCCCAAGGCTGCTTTATTTGTAGTCTTGATCCCCTTGCCTGTGCGCTCGCTTTCTTGCTCTCTTTCTCTCTATATACACACACATAAACACACACACAATTTTTTTTCTTTTTTAATCTCTACAAATTTCCTGAGGATCATTTACCCTTCCCACGCCTTCCATGAGCCACCAAAGAATTAAAAAAAAAAAAAAAAAAAACTTCTATTTACTCCCTCTTGTCTTCTACTCTGTTATTAGTCTATAAAGAATTTCCTGGGGAAGACTTAAAATTCAAAGTCCCAAGGCTTTTTCCCGTTCCCTGTTCAAATCCAGTAGGTTGGCATTTGTTAAACACTGCAAGATTCAGTTGCAAATGTCTCACTGAGAAATGCTGCTAATCCATTTCCGTGCCACTGAAAATGCTTTCCTGAAGACTACTCAAAACCTCAACTGCCAGTATGAACTGTAACCTTGCCAATACCTAGAACTTAATTTGGCTGCTACTCTTGTTACTTTTCAGTTGGATGTCTCCCATCCGGATCTTGGCTATAATTCTACTTAAAGTTCTTGTCCAGTTCTCTCTGGTCCACCTCATCCAATCCTGGAGATTCTTGTCTAAATCTCCACTTTTTGCTCAGCCCAGGATAATGTTTCTGGTACCTCAAAGTTAATACCAAAATTTCATTGTGTTTCTACCTACTGTTATTTGTTTCTTCCTTAAAAGGATCACTTTCAACCTCGTTATTGAAATTCCTCATCCCTCAGTTGTCACAGCTTTTATCAATACCTCTCCCCAACAGTCCCCCAGTTCATCGTACCTTCCTTTCAGGTCCCGGTCCCTGAATCACCTGGTTGCTTTTCATAGCTTCCTAAATAACTGCCCTGACCATAACCTTCTCTTGTAATCTTTTTCATTCTGCTACAACAATTTTGCTAATTTAAATATCCTCTGCCTCAAAATTTGCTCCCCTTGGAATATTCTTCAAGCTTGGCCTCCAAAGCCCCCCATAAACTGGGCCCCACATACCTTACCAATTTTGCCGTCTGTTACAGGCACTTCTATCCCCGAATTTTTACCCAACATCTTCATTTGTGCTTATTTCATATTTCTTAAGTACCTGTTAAACCAAAATTTAAAAAGCACTTCACTCAAAAACTTCGTGGACTGCCAGCATGGACCTCCAAGTGCCTGTGTGACCTCACAACAACCCACACTTAACCATGGTAGTTCAGTCGAGTGGGGCACATTCCTTACTCAAAATAGCAAGGAGTACCTGGGGTTTTTGACCCCCTCCACCCCATAACCATTACCCAAGATATAAGGAGATTCATGGCAGAGATTGTGGGTATTTTTAAATCATCTTTCCACCAGCTTGTCACCACTTGGATGATTGGAAATGGCTCAGCATGCAATAGAGTGCTATAACGCTTCCTGTTTTCACTAAAGATGGCCTCTTTATCATTGTCTCCCCACACCTTGCCCTGCCAAAAAAATGTTTTTTGTTTTGTTTTGTTTTAATTAAATATTGAAATTTTTGTGGCTAAAGGACTTGCTTCCTGAGGAGATGGCTCCTCTGGATCAATGACTGTCCCAACCCATGGAAAGACAGAAAGAGGGAAAGTATGAAAACGACAAATGTCCTTGAGAGCAAGACTGTGTGACTTTCCCAGCCCTACCCTTTGGATGTGCTCTCAGAACGAGAAGCCTCTGTGCAGCCACAATGTCTGTGGCCACACTCCTCTCCCATAGGGGCAGGCATCTTACACCACCCCACTGTTGCCAGACCTTCATGTCTATCAAGGACAAATCCTCTGCCAAACACTGCTTTTTATACTAAATGAAGCACCACAACGAATGAATGCTTCATAACCATTACTACAAATCAACCCTCAAATCGGGATGCTTAGGTTCATTTGAACAGAATCTGGAGTAATTATCCTAGCTAACTTCTGGTCTTGGGAAACCATAGAAAATAGGATAGGCATGTTTCTGATAAATGGTACACAGCTCTCAAGGATGCAGCCTTCAGTGTCAGATGACTTGATCTCAGTCCTGGCCATGCCCTTCCCTCAGCTTGGGTTATCATATCCAAGCCCACCTCATTGCTAGTTATTAGGATTCAGTGAATTAGATCTAGATGCTAGACAACCTGGTGCAAGACAGAGACAGACAGGTTCTATCAATATTTGCCAATTAGAAGGAGTCCATTGAGAGGTTGGAGATATAATGATTGCTTTTGCAGGAGTTGACCCTTCCTCATCCACCTCAAAGGAGGAGGGGTACTTCCCTCATTTTTGTTTTTGTTTAAGATAAGTCCAGGTAACAAAATTCACTCTTGAAGTGTGCAATTAATGGCTTTTAGAATATTCACGAAATTGTGCAATCATCACCATTATATACAGAGCATTTTTATTACTGTAAAAAAAATCCTGTACCTATTAGGAGTGACTTTATTCTCCCCTCAGTAGTCTCCCCAATACCCCCACATACACACCAAAGTCCTTGGTAATCACTAATCTTTCTGTCTATAGATTCGCCTGTTTGGGACATTTCATATTGATGGAATCGTGCAATATGTGGCCTTTTGTATCTGACTTTTCACTTAGAGCAATGTTTTCAAGGTGCATCTATGTTGTAGCATGTATCAGTACTTCAATTCTTTTTATGGCTGAAAAATATGTCATTGTATTGATATACCATATTTTTGTTCACTCATTTGATGGATATTTGCATTATTTCTGTTTGTTGGCTATTATAAATATTAATACTATGAACATTTGTGTACAGGTTTCTATGTGGCTGTAAATTTTTATTTCTCTTGGTTATGTACGTAGGAGTGAAATTGCTGGGTTGTATGCCTACTCCTTTCAAAGAACTATCAAACTTTTCCAAAGTGGCTATACTAGTTGACATTTCCATCAACAGTGTGTGAGAGTTCCAATTTTTCTATATCCTGGTCAACACTTATTACTGACTTTTTTATTCTAGCTATCCTAGTGGGAGTGAAGTATTTCATGGTTTTGATTTGCATTTCCCTAATAGTCGACTAATAAGGTTGAGCATCTTTTCATGTGCCTTTGGCCATTTGTTCATCTTTGGAGAAGTGTCTATTCATATCCTTTGTCCATTTCTTAATTGGGTTCTTTTTATTACTGAATTCTTTATTCTGGGTGCAAGTTCCTTACCAGATAAATTACTTGCAAATATTTTCTCCCATTTTCTGGATAGTATTTTCACTTTCGGGATGATGCCCTTTGAAGCACCAAAGTTTTCAATTTTGGTGATGTCTAAATAGTGTGTGTGTGTGTGTGTGTGTGTGTGTGTGTGTGTGTGTGTGTGTGTGATTTGTGCTTTTGGTGTCATATCTTAAAAAAAAAATACCTACTGCAAGTCATACCTGTTTTAAGTGTCTTATAGTTTTAGGTCTTTGATCCATTTTTGCATTTTAAGTGCACTGTGGGAGTCCAGCTTCATCAGCTTCATTCTTTGGCATATGGATGTCCAGTTGTCCAAGAACTGTTGTTGAAAAGTTATTTCCCTATGAATGATCTTGGTACCATTACTGAGAAGTAATTTACTGTAAATATTAGATTTTATTTTCAGACTTGCAGTTTTATTCCATTGAGCAGTATGTTTGTCTTTATGCCAGTACTGCACTGTCTTGATTATTATAGCTTAATTACTATAGCTAGGTTTTGAATTTGGAATGTGTGGGTCCCCCATCTTTGTTCGTTTCCAGAATCATTTTGTCTACTTGAGGTCCCTTGCAGTGTCATATGAATTTTATAATCAACAAAACAGCTGGAATTTTGATAGGGATTGTGTTGTGTTTATAGGAAATATTTATATAAAGTTTTCCAATTCATGAACATGGGATGTCTCTCCGTTTGTTCAGGTCCTTAATTTTTTTCATTGATGTTCTATAGATTTCAGTGTACAAGTCTTGACTTCTTTGGTTAGTTTCCTAGTTGTTATTTCTGATGCTACTGTAAATAGAACTGTTTTCTGAATTTCATTTTAGGATTGCTAATTGCTAGTGTATAAAATATAAATATTTTTGTGTATTGATATTATATTCCCCTTCCTCCCTCCCTCTCTTACTCTCCCTCCCTTCCTCCTTCCCTCTCCTTCCTAAGTTTCTGTATACAGTATCATGCATCTGTAAATAGAAATAGTTTGACTTCTTCCTTTCCACTCTGGATTCTTTTCGCTAGTTCTTTTCAGTATTATACTATAAGCATTTTCGAGGCACTTAGGCAAGAAGAAGTGGCTAGAACAGACATCTTTGTCTTATCCTTGATTTTAGGAGGAAAACATTCAGTCTTTATTGAGTTTGTGGTTAGCTATGAGTTTGTCATAGATGCTTCAGGTTGAGGAAATTTTCTTCTATTCCTAGTTTTTGTTGAGTGTTTTTAATCAAGTAAGGATATTGGATTTTGTCAAAGTCTTCTGCATCTAATAGGGTACATTATCACATTGATGGATTGAACCAACCTTGCTTTCATGAGATAATCCTACTTGTCCATGGTACACAAACCTTTTTATATGCTGCTGGATTTGGTTTGCTAGTATTTTTTTTTAATAGTTGTATCTGTGTTGATAAGAAATATTGGTCTGCGGTTTTCTTGTTATATCTTTGTCTGGTTTTGATATCAGGGTAATACTGGCTTCATAGAATGAGTTAGGAGGCTTTCCTTCATCTTAAACTCAGTGAGCTATGTTTCAAATGAAATAATTGGAGATCTTGACCCTGTGATCTTTAGATTGGGGGTAACACAAGGATGGTACTTGACTCTTTCTCAAAGGGTCCTTTGGGTAAGATGTCACTGAAGAGGACTGTGACAACTGAATAATAGGGCAGAGGTGTATGTTTCCCATATGCCACATGTAGTTGTAAGAGATGAGCCATCTTGCAAATTATCCTACACATGTTGGCTTCTTGCATGTGGCCAACCACCCAACATCTGAGCACCATCAAATGTAGAAGCTGTGAGGAAGGAGAAATGAGAAGCTGCCAGTCAAACTGGAGATTCTCAATTGGGGTTCCCAGTAGGACATATTTCATGAAAGAAAGCTATTAACTCCCACCTATCCCTGAACGTTCAACACCCTATTATAGCTGCACCAACTGGATATGTCAGAATCCCTTTCTTTAAATCCCTCCCTTCCAGAAGGGCCAGCTGGTTAGTAAGAGGAAAGGCAAAGGGAGGAAGAGAAAAGAAACTAGTTGCTCACATACCTATCTTTAGGCTTCCCACCTAAGAGAAGACCTGAATGTGAGTTATGTTTTGGGTTAAAATAGTTTCACTAGTGTGGACGTAACACCAGAAATGTTACATGACCTGAGATTTCATCCCTAAAAGAACAATTCAGAGCCAGAGAGTATGTCTGAAAAAAGAAAGTTGTCTTCTGCTGCTCCACACTCCCCCCACCCCCCCTCCCACACACTCCTCATTACTTAGTAAATCAGACTTATGGAAAGAACTTGGGACACATAAGATGATGATGATATGATAAGGAAAGATTTCTACAGGAGATACCAAAACCTGTGTCTTACCTTTTTCCAATGTTTCAAGTCTTTCCCTTTCATTAACTTTTACTGACAAATGTAGTTGAATGCCACATCCCAGGTTTGCTGGAAGTTTTATATTGACTCAAAACTGCTTTGTCTATTATGGAAAGACAGTCTAGTAGGCCAGACATGTACAAACCACCAAGGGTACTAGAAGCATGTAAAGGTACAATTTGGGCAGAGAATTCAGATCCAAAAATTTTTCATGTAGGCGATAAAGTTTAACGCAATCTTAACAGATATGTAGGTGTATACTAAGCAGATAAGTGGAGGGTGTTCAATATGCCTCACTGTGAGGCATAAAAGGGACAAGATGGGGCTGGAAAAGACAATGATAGCTCAGATCCCGGAGGGCCTTGTAGACCATACCAAACACTTGGGACTTTATTTTGCAGACATTAAGAAGCAAAGACAATCAGTTTTGCATTCTATATCTATTTTATAATATAAACTGGAGGAGCATGTGTGCCACGTGGTCTTTGTAGTTAGGAGACTATTAACATAATTCTAGAAATACATGTAAGAACCACAGATAGAAGGGAAGGAACAATCTAAGACACATTAGGGACTAGAACCAGATCACTGATTAGGTATTCTTGCATGGGACAGAGAGGAATCATAAGAACTACCATATTTCTAGTTTGGGTAACAGGGCAGATATTGGGGCTGTTGGATCTAGAGAGAAGAAGAACAGATTTTGGAGGGAAAGCTAGTACAGTCAGGTTTATTTGTTTTAGTTGGAGTATCTGAAAGATGTGAAAGTGGAGCTGTCCAGAGAGAGAGAAATATGTATGTGTCTGGATAAAAGCACACACAGAAGATAAAAATGTTGGCTCTTCAGAATTCATGCCATGTAGATCATAGGTGAACTCACAGGTAGGAACCAGGGAAAGGGAAGAGAAGGGAAGAAGAACATGGTCAGTAATCCTTGGAAAATGGTAACATTTGAGTTACACATGGAACTTTCAATAAAGGAAAATTGTTGATGCTGTTTTTGTTAGTTTGATCATTTTTATTTGTGCTTCACTAGAAACCAAGCCCAATAAGGGCAGTAATTTTTGTCTTATTCATGGCTGTGCCCCAGTGCCAGCAGCAGAATATAAACATGTTTTATGGAGCTACACAGCAACCTGGGTGTCTCAGAAATGCCTTTCCATCCTCACTGCTGTACCTTTGCACACCACTGACTGACAGCCTCCCCTCAATTGCAACTCCTCTTAGAGTTTTTAAGAAGGGTATATATGTATATCACATGAAGATAAATCAGCTAAGTGGAAATAATTCAAAACTTTTGAAATGTGATATATAATCTCCAAAATCAATTACATCAACTATCCACCTTTCAGGACCTATCACTGCTTGACACTGCTGGATTTGTTCTACTTCTCAGTGAGCCCTAAAGGGGAGAGTGGTGATATAAAATCTTCTGCTTTAGGCAAATACGAAGGCAGGCTTATTCCAGAGATAACACCACAGGCAAGAAGATAACTTTCAAGTGCTTCAACCTAAGATTGAGGTAATCCCAGTTTACCACAACTAGACAATGTATACTTGGGCCTGCCAAATGGAAGTTATTTTACCTAAAAATGCATTTCAAAAGTCTCTTCATTATGCTTGCATTCTGCAAATGCAATTCAACCCAGTGGAAATGCCATTTAACTTCAATATGTATTATTAGTGGGGCTGACATATTTTTCAAATTTAAATTGTGTTCTCCAAAATGTTCATCATAATTCTATATTGCCTTTCCCAATGAATTCTTTTATTTGCTTCATTACTACCTAACTCCCTTCTTAAATTGTCAACTCCAGGAGAGTAGGAACATGTCTGTTTTCTTTACCTTAATGTCTAGTACATAACTGTTGAAGGAGTGTATGAATGAATTAAATTATATTTGCAAAGCTGAAGGGCCTGCGTTGTCAGCTGAACTTCCAGATCTCTATGGAAACTACCAGTTAAAAATAGTTTAAGAATTGTTCCTGAATATGAAGAAGAATCTTGGATTTCTGCCATTCAGGTACCTCTCATTTTCCACTGTTCAGGGACAGCACTAACCCTTATGAATGTAGCTAGTTTGGGAAAGCAGTAAAAGGAAAAGCAGTTTGTTTTCCATATATTCCTAAGAATGTGGTGAGTAAATAGATCACATTTTCTTAAGTGATTTTAAAGAGAGCTGCTTCCTCCCTACTGCAGTTCTCCACCTAGCCTCCCCACTTCAAAATCACTCTTGTAATCACATGATTTATTTAAGGGTGGCTTTTTGTTTCTGATAACCACCTGTGTGTTTTCAATGCTTCTACTCAAGTAACCCACAGAGGAAATTAATAACATTTACACTGAACCCACATGAAGTGGAAGCAGTTATCTGGGACAACACAGGCTACTGCAATGTGTGACAGGACTATCCTCTACCTGCAAATGGTACTCACTTCAGCCATCTGATTTTTGCAGGTGACACTAAACCTGTGTAGAAAGAGCCATGTGCTTTCATGTATTCCTCTTTCTTAGGTTACCTTTGCTATCATCCTGGACTTAAATATTTGGGAAATATACAGAAATAATATTTAAAGAGAGACCATTGTTTATTTAAGTATAAAATTACCACCTTAAATATTTATTTCATTACCATGTAATTGAGAATAAAAAGATTTTTTACTGCCTTATGTTACTTCAGAAAAAAAGTCTGAAATATTAACATCACTGGAAAGTCCACTGGAGGGACAAAGGAAGATGTTTTATTTTCCTCTAGGGAAGCTACCCACTATCTGTTTTTGTTACAAGAAGTCAAAGTAATTGTACTGAGGAAGTTTAGGGGTCAAAGTGACCTAAAATATCATATTGTCTAACCTCATATTATAGATGAGGAAACAGGTATCAAATTGTGAAGGACTTTGACCAAGATTACTCTGGCCATTGCATTTATATAAAATTATATATATATAAAGGTAGAAACCAGACCTCTGCCTCCCACTCCATGATCTTTTCACATGACCATGCCAGTAAAACTTCACCCTGCTCCAGTAAGAAGTATCTTTGCTTAATGAAATGTAAGGAGGCTCCCCATATGATTCTCACCTGAGATGAAGGGGTGGGGAGGAAAAGAGAGAAAGAGATTTCTCCTAGTTTTCAAATCAACTAGTTTTCATTTGTTTTATTACAAAAACGTGAGAAATTAGAGTCAAGTTTCCATTCCCACTCCCTATCCAAGCCGCTGAAAAAGCATATTTGCAAACATTTCCCTAATTACTGTCTTTCACGCTCTTTTTACAGTAAAAGCAATATTGGCAAAAAGTTTCCCAGAGGGAAAAAAAAAGTTTCCCAGGATCATGTTCCTCTTAGATATTACTCCTTGAAAAGTATTTGGTTTGGAGATGAAGGCTGGTGTGGAAACTTCAAGATGCCCTGGTCCCAGCGCAGCCTATGCTCTCTGCTTATCTCTGTGTCGTGTATTCAGGGCTGCAGAGCCGGTTGTGACCCATGTTCATTTTCTTACTGTTAAATCCTGCTTTGATTGCCATGTTTTTATAGAAGAGGAAAAAATCCTTTTCTCCCTGAGTTCAGAAGCAGTTTGAGGTCAGGGGTAATACTTATCCTTGTTAAATATTAAGAAATTGTTGCTGAATGATACATGGGTAGACAGGGCAAAAGTACCTTAGGAAAAAAAGTGTTCTTGGTGATGGAATTACTTCAAATTTGTTTTCTGATCTCTTCAAGAATGATTTTCTGTTCTCTTCCTATGCCATGCGTTCTGATTACTGGAGCATGCAGTATTCTCTCACATCCTTTCTCCAAGGGACTGTTGGAAGAGTAATCTTGAAAGAGAAAATGTGTGAGCTGTGGCAGACCTTGGATTCTGTCCTCCATATATGTAGTTCTTTCATTTATGAGAAACTCTTGCCTTAGGAAGGCTTGAATATGGGTCAACAGTGTTGGGTCCATTTTCACATTTTCTGAGCAATGGGGGTTGCTTCTGGGTCGTGGCGTTTTGTTTTTGGGGCGTTCCACACTTCTGTCTCCATACACTATGTATTTAAGAAGTTTGCCTTTTGATTTCCTGCCAGTGGCTGAATCTTGGAGATGACTTTGCACAGTGCTTGATGGCCTGCTGGAGAAGTCCCTTGTGATTCCTTCCCTGTCCAGCAATTGACGGCTGTCTATGGGAAGCTTTTTCTGTTTTTCTTCCTGCTGTAGGTTCTTCAGGGACTGTAAAGATAAAACCAAAGCTGGTTTGGCCTCCTCTCTGGAAGGAGACGGCCTAATTTTTACAGTTGTCTTTATGTTCTCTTTCTTGGAGTTTGCCTTTAAAGTTGCCCTGCAAGCTGGCCGGGCTTCCACCTTCTTCAGCAGGCTATTACTGAAGGGTGGGTAGAGTCTGTTCTTATCCAGGCTAAGTCTGAAAATCATCTTGTTCTTCTCCCACCCTCTCCTATTCTGGACAATTGCCCTCACTGCTGCCTCACTCTCATCCACCAAATTGGAGGTGTAGTTGGACACCACGCTCTTGGAAGTAAGCCGTTTAACCAGGTCCTTGTTGCCTAGCAACCGGGCATGTGCCAGCTCTGACCTTTGGAGCTTCAGGTGGCATTGTTTATAAAAGGCTTTCTGCTCCATTAGCCAGGCATTAGCTTTATATTTCTTCATGGACTCCAGAAAGCTGAGTTTCTTTTTCAACAAGTTCTCTTCTTTCCAGTTGAAGGACAGAATTGAGTAGGATTTCTCTGTTTCCATAAGCTTTACATTCTCTCCAAATGTGGAATAGTGTCTGTTTCCCTGATTGCTGATGCTGTCCAACAAGTTCTGATAGCTTTTCTTCCAGTGGTTTCTCCCTAAGATGCTCAGTTGGACCTGGGGATCAGACATTTCTCTTCCTACCTGGGACGTGCCAGCCAGTATTCTGTCAGGAGACCTGTGAGGGTGCTTAGTGACATGTTGGCACTATGATCAAAAGGTTCTATTCCGGGCTTCAGTGTTTGTTGTTAAGAACTCTGTGGTTCATCAGGGTATAAGAGCTCCCAAGAACAGAGGTCCTGGGAAACATATTCACTGCCCTGTTTACTGCAAGCCTACCTTCCACCTGAGAACTGTCCCTTTTCCAGGAGGAAGGGGGCTTGAAAACCATCTACATGTGTGGCAGGACTGAATTCACAGGGCAGGGCTGAAAGTCCATGTGTTTACTTTTTAGTAATTTATAGCTGTTAGAGATTTCTTAAATTTAGATCCTTCTATCTCTCTGGCAGGTGAGGATAGGGAAATCGTCATTATCTATTTATTTATTTGTTTGTTTGTTTGTTTATTATTTTTTAGCATGTTCTGTTAATCACAATACAGTATTTCATTAGTTTTTGATGCAGTGTTCCAAGATAGGGAAGTTTTAAATAAGATTATTACAATGATATGAGATTTAGAAGTATAATTTAATAGGAGAATGTTTATGTAGGTGATTGAAAAAGGTACTTTATATAGTTTTATTATGTGAATCTCTCAAGAATGAAATTGGTCAGTTGGTTGAAGTTGGGCCCCTTCATTAATTGTGATATGTAAGAACTTTATCCAATGATGAGACCTCCCAAAAGCCAAGAAAAAAAATGAGGGTTATGGAAGAGGTGGAAAAGGAGGAAGAAGAGAAGAGATAAATGATGATCCTCTTGTTGAAGGTACATCAACTGTTAGCAGTGTCTCTGAATGCTGAGCTCAAAGGAGGTGGCTCTAACTGGACCTCGGACCTTCTTTAGACAGCCTCAGACAAGGTAAGAGCAGGGAGTGCCACAGAAGCCCCAGACAGTGCTGCTGCTAGCCTGCAGAAGCCCTACATTTTTAACCCTAGTTCTCATCCCTCAAACTGTAGCCCCACTTACATAAGCACATTCAAGTAAGTTGCTTTATTTGTTCTACCAAGAATTCAGTGGATTTGTGACACAGCCACTTTACAACTCAAGACTGCTACTTGTAAAGTTTTCCTTCCTCCCTTCCTTCCCTCCCTCCTTCTTTCCATCCCTCTCTCCTTTTTCTTCTCCCCTGCTAACCAGTATCTTGCTGAGCAAGTGGGTCAGAAAGCCCTTGCTTTCAAGCCATTTTTAGAGCATAGTCAAATCAAAGATTATTTTAAAACCGTTTCAAAGACACAGGCAAGCCCTATGTCTGAGGCCCCAAATGGGACCTGCAGCAGTGCACAGGCCAAGATGGAGGTGTCGATGCTTATGGGGTTCTCTTCTCTCAAGGTACACTGAGACCCCCTTAAACTTGTGATCTGAACTAGATACCTACATCCACTCTGCTCAATGCACCTCAGCAGCTCTTCCTAGAAGCAGATATTTTTCTTGAACCCCTGTTAGGTATAACTACCAATGCTTCAAATTCAGGTAACCTACTCAAAAAGAACTTTGAGAATATAATAGTCCTATAGCACAGGCTGGGAATCACCACCCATATCTAAAACTCATGTAACCCTGGATACCTATCAAGTTGTGAAAAACTTGTACTTGTTCTGATAAGAGAATTATTGATTTTCTCACACCAAACTCTGCTTTCAATGTGTTTTGACCTAACAAGCATACTGATTATATACAACTATTTGGAACTTTTGGTAGGTAATGGTAGGTTCCTATTTGGCAAGGAAAGTGGGTAAGGGTTAGCTATGTCCTGTTCCTTTTTTTTTAAGATTTTATTTATTTGACAGAAATAATAGGGAACACAAACAGGGGGGGAGTGGAAGAGGGAGAAGCAGGCTCATTGCCAAGCAGGAATCCCAACGTGGGACTCAATCCCAAGACTCTGGGATCATGACCTGAGCTGAAGGCAGATGCTTAACAACTGAGCCGCCCATTATTTTGTTAGCAGTTTATAAAAAAAAATCCAATGTCAGAACAAACTATGTCATAGACATTAATCAAAACACATTTCTTATCAAGCACACACAGGAGTGTTCATTCAAGAGTTATTGTAAGATTGGGGCACCTGGATGGCTCAGTCGGTTAAGCCACTGCCTTCAGCTCAGGTCATGATCCTGGGGTCCCACGATTGAGTTCCACATTGGACTCCCAGCTCTGTAGGGAGCCTGCTTCTCCCTCTGACCTTCTCCTTTCTCATGCTCTCTCTCACTCTCTCTCTCTCTGAAATAAATAAATAAAATCTTAAAAAAAGAGAGAAAGTTATTGTAAGATCTCCATGCTTTCAAGATTTGAAAACTTTCAACTTAAAAGTTTATGTGAATCATTCCTAAGTGAACCAGAGACAAGCTTTGCAGATAACTTCTGATCCATGGAGAGGGTCTCTAAAGTATTTTAGCCAAGATACATACCTTGAATACCCTCAATTTTACCAATGCTAGGCATTTTTTATATCATACTAATTAGCCAAACACTATTTTTTAACCAATAAAAATCCATTATTAACATTTATTATGGCCCTGGCAAAACTTCTGGTGTACATTGAATATAAAGTCACTGAAGTGTGTGTAGTTAGTTTATTCTTATAGAGCATTGCTTTTGAACATACAGTCAGCTGACTACTTGCAGATAAGTTTCTGGGTGAATCCTAGCAGCCCCCAGGGTAAAAGGCCAACAGAAACATAAATAATTTTAAACTTTTTATGCTGTAGTATTTTTATAACAGCTTTCTTAATATATAATTAGTATACCATACAACTCACCCATTTAAAAAATAGTGTTTTTTAGTATGTTGAGTTTTACATCCACTGCAACATCAATTTCAGAACATTTTTTTATCACCTCAAAAAGAAACTCTATACCCATTATTTGTCACTCCCCATTAGCTTTTAACTCTCTCAGCTCTAGGCAGCCAATAACCTATTTTTTGTCTCTATGGATATGCTTATTCCAGACATTTCATGTAGATGGAATTATAATATGTGACTTTTTCTGTTTAGCTTCTTTCATTCATCATGATGTTTTCAAAGTTTATTCAGGTAGCATGTGTCAGTTATTCATTTATTTTTATTATTGAATAATAGTCTATTGTACAGATATACCACAACTTGCTTATTCATTCATCAGTGGATGGACATGTAGGTGTTTTCTACTATTTTGCTACTATGAATAACGCTGCTATGAAATTTAGATTTCATGTTTTAGGTTGACATATGCTTTCATTTCCCTGGAATATATGCATAGGAGTAGATTGTATATCATATGATGACCATTTAGCCTTTAACAGAACTGCCAATTGTTTTCCAAAGTGCTGCACCATTTCAGACTCCTCCCAGTGATATATGAATAACTGATTTCTCCATGTCCTCACCAACACATTATTATCTGCCTTTTTGATAATAGCAAGAGTCAAATGGTATCTCATGGCTTCAATTTAAATTTCCGTGATACCTAATAATATCAAACATCTTTTTTAAGTACTCATTTTTCATTGGTATAAAAAATGATGTTAGAATTAGCACACAGGAACATTAAACATTATAACTGTATTTCATATGTTCAAAAGTAAAGACATAAAAGATATTTTAAAGGACTCAAACTAAATTCTACAGATTAAAACAGTAATGTTGGAAATGAAAAATCCACCGAATGTGGTTAACAGCCTATCAGAGATTACAAGATAAAATATTAATAAGCTTGAATTTGTAGCAGTAGAACCTACCCAAAATGAAACACACACAAAAAAAAAACCCTGAAGAAACTTCAACCATCCATATATAGATAGATCTAAATTAAAGTTTCCTAAGGACTGGAAAGGCAAAGGGAAAATTAATATATATTTAAATATATATTACAATATATTTAATTTAATATAATATAATTTAATAAATATATAAAATTTATATACACATTTAAGGATATAATAGCCAAAGATTTTCAGATTTCATTTTAAAAGACCCTAAATTCACAGAATCAAAAATACCACTGAATTCTAAGTATAAGAAGAAAACAATACCAAAACACATAAAAATGAAATGGATCAAAAACAGTGATAAAGGAAAAAAATCATACATAACTTCCAGGAAGAAGGAGTAGATACCATGTAGGACTATGGATATATAAATAAATGGAAACTTTCAAAACTGGTAACTACTTGAGTAAATATATAAGATTTTTTTATTTAAATATCTTTAAAAGATAATTGACTTTTCAAACATAAGTGACATTGTGGAATTTATAGAATTGGTATAAATCAAATTGTGTAAATTATTGACTAAAGGTGAGAGAGAAGAAATGGAATATAGTATTATAATGTTTTTAAACTACACAAGTTCTTAAACTATAAATATATTATATAGTTATAATATTGAAGGTATACTGTGATAAAGATGCATATTATAAATCCTAAAGCAACCACTAAATTAACAAAGCAGAGTTGTGACTAAAAAGCCAACAAAGGACAAAAAATAAAGTTATATAGGTCATGTATTATGACTTGAATTGTGTCCCCTACAAGTATATGTTGAAGTCTTAACCCCTGATAACTGTGAATGTGGTCTTCTTTGGAAATAAGATCTTTGAAGATGCAATCAACTTAACATGAGATCATTAAGTTGATGATGAATTTAATATGAATGGTGTCCTTATTAGACAAAAACAGAGACATATTTGGAGAAGATGGCCACACAATGATGAAGGCAAGGGTTGGAGAAATTCATCTAAAATACAAAGAATGCCATGGGATCCTGAAAAACAACAGAAGCTAGAAGAGATGGAAAGATTCTCTCCTACAGATTTTAGAGAGAAATATGACTTTGCTGACATTTTTATTTCAGATGTCTAGCCTCCAAAACCGAGACAATGGATTTATGTTGTTTTAAGCTATTCTATTTGTAGCACTTCATTACAGTAGTTGTAGGAAACTAATAGAAATTCTAAGAGAGAGAGAGAATGGAAAAAATAACTTGATGAGATAAGTAGAAACCCAATAATAGGATGATAGATCTAATATTAGACATAACAATAATCATAGTAAATGTAAATCATATAAAACTTTAATGAAAAGGCAGAAACTATTCAGATTGGATTACAAAAAAAAAGTAAAATAAAACCAACCATATGCATTCTTCAGGAAATTCACGTTAAATCTAAAGACATAAATAGGTTAAAGGTTCATAAAAGCAATGCCCACAATAGCCAAATTGTGGAAGGAGCTGAGATGTCCTTCAACAGATGAATGGATAAAGAAGATATGATTCATATATATAATGGAATACTACTGAGCCATCAAAAGGAGGAATACTCACAATTTGCATTGACATGGATGGAACTACAGGGGATTACTAAGTGAAATAAGTCAAGCATAGAAAGACAATTATCATATGGTTTCACTCATATGTGGAACATAAAGACTACCACACAGGACTATAGGAGAAGGGAGGGAAAACTGAATGGGAAGAAATCAGAGAGGGAGACAGACCATGAGAGACTCTGCACTCTGGGAAACTGAGGATTACAGAAGGGAGGAGGTTGGGGTTATGGGGTAACTGGGAGATAGGCATTAAGGAGAGCACATATTGTGATGAATACTGGGTGTTATATGCAACTAATGAATCATTTAACACTACATCAAAACATGATGTTCTATATATTGGTTAATTGAACATAATAAAAAATAGGTTAAAGGTAAAAAGATGGGAACAGATATACCATGCTAACAAAGAAATCTGGGATGACTATATTAATCCCCAAAAAGTATGTTTCAGAGCAAAGAATATTAGTACTGATAATAGTTTACTTCAGAATAATAAAGGAACTGATTTAACATGCCCATAATAATCTAAAGTGTTTGTTCACCTAGTTGATCTTTGAAAGACTTAAAGTGAAAATTGAGAGAAATGCAAGGATAAAAACAAATCCCAAATTAAAGTCAGAAATTAGAATAAATCTCTTTCAATTATTGATAGGATAAATGGGCATAAAATCAATGAGGTTATAAAAGACATAAAACTATCAATCATTTTGATTTAAGTGACATTTTCAGAATATTCTATACAACAGTAGCAGAATACATGTAATTTTCAAGTGCACATGGAATGGTTGTCAAGATAAATTATATTTTGGACCATAAAACAAGTGTAAATGTATCAAATATAAATGCACAATAGTGACAGCAAAATGGTGGATTAGGAAGCTCTAAACTACTTTTCCTATGAAGACAACAGAAAGAACCAGAAATTGTCTAAAACAACCTCATAGGAGTTCTAGAAAACAGATAAAAGTCTATTGCAGTCAATCAAATTCCCAGTGAAGAAAAACAAACAAAAAAATCCAATCATGTTCTAACTGGTAGGAAGTTTTATAATTGTTTTATTCCTTCTTGCCCCAATACCTGCTTGGCACAGCATGGCCTTAGTCTGGAGAAGGTGAAATGCAGTTACTAATGCCCTCCCTTGAGTCAGAGGTTGCAGAATAGACCTTGTATGCAACATTCAAACCTGCCTGGGGGCTCCCTAGGGGACCGATTTCTATCTTACCTAACTTAGATCTCAGATAGGAAAATGCAGCAGCCACTAGTGGTAAAAGCTGCAGTGGTAGAACAGACATGCAGACAACTGGGACAAGAGGTTATAATTGGAGACATACAATAGACCATGCAAGCCCTTGAGGAGAAGCTGAAGTGAGGTGAGACTTTTTGGGAAATTAAGATATTCAAAAGGAGCTGTATATGCGTACAGGGGAATTGAGTAATTCACACACAGGCAGAGTCAAGAGACCTGCTTTGGAAAGATCTTAAGCTTTACCTCAGGTGACTCCTAAACTCAGAGCATCTCCAGCTAATCAGAGAAGGACTGCTCTGACACAGAAACAGTCTACAAAGAATGGGAAAGTGGTGTTTTCACAATTGCCAATTTTCAACAACAAAATCACAATGCATACATACAGAGAAACAGTAAAAATATGGAAATTAAAAAGAAGAAAGTAAATTTGGCAGAAATTATTACCCAAGAAGCACAGATACTGGACTTACTAAATAAAAATTTTAAGAGAATTCACTTAGAAATATGTTCACATATCTCAAGGAAAACACAGACCAAAAATAGACAAATGAAAGAAATCAGGAAAATTATATATGAACAAAATGAGAATATCAACAGAAATAGAAATTATAAAGAGGGACCAAACAGAATTCTGAATCTGAAAAATATAATAACTGAATTGAAAATTTTACTAAGGAATTCAACAGAAGATTTGAACAGGCAGACAAAACAAACAAACAAGCAAACAGACAAACAAAACCTGAATACAAGACAAAAATGATCAAGGAGCTAAGAGAAAAAGATTGAGGACAAGTGAGCAGAGCTTAAATGACTTGTAAGTCATCATTATGTAAATCAATATATGCATTATGGGGTTCTCAGATGGAGAAGGAAAATATCATTAAAAAGAATAATGTCTGAAAACTACCCAAGCTTGTTGAAAGACATGAATCAATAAATCCAAGAATCTCAACAAAAACTCAAAGTAAGATGCAAAGAAAGAGACCCACATCAAGGCACATTATAATCTGTCAAAAGGCAAAGACAGAATTTTGAAAGCAGCAAGAGAGAAACAAGTCATTCTCTACAAAGAATCTTCAATAAGATTATAAGCTGAATTCTTACAACAAGTCCTGATAGCTAGATGGCCCTGGCTATTTAAAAGGCTAAAAGCTAGTTAATAGGCTGAAAGAAAAGAAATCTGTCAACTAATAATTCTGTAACCAGTAAAACTGTCCTTCATAAATGAAGGATAAATTAAGACATTCCCAAAATAAACAAAAACTGAGGAATTTCATTATCCCCAAACTTGCCCTACAAGAATTGCTAAAAGTTGTCTGTCAAGTTGAAATAGAAGGACACAAAAAATAATTCAAAGCTATATGAACATAAAAAAATTGTAAGGGTAAATACATGAATAAATATAAAAATGTCTACCCAGAATATCTAAGTAACTCTTTAAAAATATATATTATTTATTTATTTGACAGAGAGAAAGAGCATGAGTAGGGAGAATAGCAGGCAAAAGATGAGGGAGAAACAGACTTCTCACTGAGCAGGGAGCCTGAGGTAGGGGTTGATACCAGGACCCCAGGATCATGAGCTGAGCTGAAGGCAGACACTTAATGAGCCATCCAGGCACCCATATTTAAGTAACTCTTATTCTACAGTGAAGGGATGTCTGGGTGGCTCAATTTGTTAAGCATCTGCCTTTTGCTCAGGTCATAATCTTGGGGTCCTGGGATCAAGTCCCACATCAGGCTCCCTGGTCAATGGGGATCCTGCTTCTCCCTCTGCCTGCTTCTCCCCCTGCTTATGCTCTATCTCTCTCTGACAAATTAAATAAAAACTTTAAGAAAAACAATTATAAAATGAAGACAACTCAATTGAATAACACGTACTGTTAGATTTCTTAATTTTCTTAATTTTAGATTTCTCTAAGAAAGATATACAAATGGCCAACAATTACATGAATAGATGTTCACCATCATTATTAATTAAGGAAATGTAAATCAAAACCACAAGATCACACACACACAAGATGGTGATAAGGGGAAAATGGAAAATAACAAGTGTTGGTGAAGATGTGGAGAAATTGGAAACTTCATCCATTACGGATGAGAATGTGAAATTATGCAGCCCCTGTGGAAAGTAGTTTGGAAGTTCTCAAATAAACTAATACAGAGTTGTAGAGGAATTAACATCTCAGAGTAGTAGGGGGACCCTAGACTTGCCTCAACCCTTGACACAGATAAATATCAAATCACTCTGAACACCCCCAAAAATAGATCTGTGGATTGGGAGAACACACTGAACATTTAGAGGGAGAAAGATGGCCACATTGTGGAAGGTAGGAAGTGTGAAGTGAAGAGTTTATTTGGAGGAGAAAAGAATCACAGGTGCTGTGGAAGGGAGGGAACTCTGATGAGAGAGAGGCGGGGGGAAGCAGCATGGAGAGAATTGCACAGAAAAATATTCCCCAAAACCATTGACTAGGAAAAGGAGAAGAACTGATTATCCCAAATTTTTACAAGCCATGATGTTCAAAATATGAAGTTTAAGAAGCCCGTGCCATTGCTGCAGTTGTGCCTGGTGGACTTAAGAGTGCTCCTATGGGGAAGAGCGGTAGACGCCTGGGAGGGCTAGCATGGTCCGAGTATCGCCTGGACCAGGAGAAACAGCTCCCCTTCTTGGAATGCATTTAGGAGAGGTGGCATGGCCTCTCAGGGGGCAAAAGAGACAGTGGCACCATTGACTGGCCACATTAATTAGCAAAGCAGCAGAGGTACCTTTTGAAGGCAGTTAACCTGGAAGCCAGCTTTTGGCTGTGCTTTACCATAAACTCTTAGTCCTTGCCAGTCAAGTGACTGCTTTTCTGGGACAAACTGGCATTAGCTACAGTGAGGCAAGACCCTTCCCTAGAGGATCAGCATGGGTCTGCACTGCACCAAGTCCCTAAAATTTGGAGTCTTTGAAACCCAACAAATGCCTGAGATAAAACACAGGAGTACTGTGTCTCCAGGCAGACAGAAGCTTAGACACATAGATGGTGAAGGTAAGGAACAAATGGAAGCCAATCTTATGATAGGGCTTCCTGAACCTATGAAGTGGGAACTCTACTCTTCTGGGAGGAGAGCAGGGCTATGCCATTTTTTTCCTGCCTATCAACATGGACAGATTTCAGTGAGCAATGATTTTCTCACACCAAACCCAGTGGAAGCTGGAGCTGCTTATATCAGGCCTCACTCCACTGTGCCCTGTAGGTGCATCTTTACTGGAGCAAGTCAGCCTGAGAACCAGCACAACAGGCCCCTTCCCCAGAAGACCAGCACAATCACCCCCTACCAACAGCATGCACAAAGCCTCCTGATCATGGAGTGCTACAGAACTTTAGCTCTAGTGCAAATAAGATCAGGTTTATTTGAACAAGCAGACAAAATTTTAATACCAAGTTAAAATACCACACACTGGACAAGATCCAAACACTCTCCACTGCAGGGAAGAAGAAACTCTGACTGCAGAAATCTGATTGAGGGAAAGAGTAGCCAAAATACAATGACAGAGTGCACACTCTGAAACACTTCCTGAAATATCAGGCCCTGGAAGAATAGGACATTCTTGTAATATAACCATCACTCTCAGGAACAGGAAATAAAACAGGCTTTCCTAAAACACACAGACACAAAACACTAATCTAGATGAAGTGTCAAGACAGAGGAATTTACCCCAAAAGAAAGAACATCAAGAGGTCATGGCCAGGAATATAATAGAAGTAATATGCCTGAACCAGAATTCAAAGCAGCTGTGCTTGAGAAAAACACAGAAGACACTAGAGAATCACTTAGTGCAGAGACAGAAGAACTAAAAACAGGTCTGGCTGAAATAAAAACAAAATGCTATAGCCAAGATATGAAATTACCTGGTTCTAATGAACATGTGAATAGATGAAGTAGAGGAATAAATGAGTGATATAGAAGATGATATTATGGAAAATAATGAAGATGAAGGAAAAGGGAAAGGAAAGCATTGGGTCATGAATGTATACTTAAGGAGCTCAGTGACCCCATAAATTATATTAGTATTCATATCATAGGAGTCCCATAAGAAGAAAAAGAGAGAGGAAAAGGGGCATAAGTTTTCTTTGAGCAAGTTGTAGCTTAAAATAAGTCCCCTCATCTGGGGAAGGAAAGAGAGATCCAAATCCAGGAAGCATAGAGAGCTCCCACCAAATTCAACAAAACCCAGCCAATGCCAACATATATCATAGTAAAAATTTTAAAATATAGAGATGGGAAAGAATACTGAAAGCAGCAAGGGGAAAGAAATTCATAACCTACAAGGGAAGACAAATTGGATTCCCTACAGAATCCTGTTAGGATTTCCCTACAGAATCCTGTTAGGCTAAAAGAACATGGCACAGTATATTCAATGTGCTGAAGGGGAAAAATATCAGCCCAAAGTACTTTATTCAGTAAGGCTGTCATTCAGAATAGAAGGGGAGCTAAAGAGCTTCCCAGATAAACAAAAACTAAAGGAGTTTGTGACAACTAATACAGCCTTGCAAGAAATATTAAAAGGGACCCCTTGAGTGAGAAAGAAAACCCAAAAGCTACAAAGACTAGAAAGGAACAGAAAAAATCTCCAGAAACAATGATTTTACAAGTAATACAAAGGCACTAAATTCATATCTGTCAATTAACACTCTGAATACAAATGGACTATGTGCTCCAATCAAAAGACATAGAGTATCAGGTTGGATTTAAAAAATAAGACTTATCCATATGCTGCTTACAAAAGACTCATTTTCTACCTAAAGATATCTGCAGATTGAAAGTGAGGGGATGGAGGACCATGTATTATTCTAATGAACATTGAAAGAAAGCCTTACTGGCCATATTTATATCAGACAAAGTAGATTTTAAATGAAAGGCTGAAACAAGAGATGAAGAAGATTACTATATCATAAAAAAGGGGTCTACCCAAGAAAAAGATTGAAAAATTGTAAATATGCCCCTAATTTAGGAGCACCCAAATATATAAATCAATTAATAACAAACATAAAAGATACATTGATAATAGTACAATAATAGGTGGGGTGAGGTGCCTGGGTAGCTCAGTTGGTTAAGTGACTGCTTTCAGCTCAGGTCATGACCCTGGAGTCTCAGGATCAAGCCCCACATCAGGCTCCCTGCTCGGTGGGAAGCATGCTTCTCCCTCTCTCGCTCCCCCTCTAAGCTGTGTTTCTCTCTGTCAAATAAATAAATAAATAAATAAATAAATAAATAAATAAATAAATAATATTAAAAAAAATAATTGGAGGGAACTTAAACACCCCACTCACAGCAATGGACAGATCATATAAGCAGAGAATCAACAAGGAAACAATAGCTCTAGATGACACAGATGAAGTTAACAGATATATTCAGAACATTTCATCTTAAAGTAGAAGAAGGTACATTCTTTTCAAGTGTATATGGAATGTTCTCCAGAACAGATCACATACTGGGTCACAAATCAGCCCTCAACAAGTACAAAAATATTGAGATCATGCCATCATATTATCAGACCACAAGGCTATGAAACTTGAAGTCAACCACAAGGAAAATTTTAGAAAGACCTCAAATTCATGGAGCTTAAAGAACATCCTACTACAGAATGAATGGGTTAACTAAGAAATGAAAGAAGAAATAACAAAATACATGGAAGCAAATGGAAATGAACAAAAGACAACTGCCCAAACCCTTTGGGATCCAACAAAGGTGGTCCTAAGAGTGAAGTATATAGAAATACAAGCCTACTTAAGAAGCAAAAAAGTCTTGAGGTGCCTGGGTGGCTCAGTTGGTTAAGCGACTGCCTTTGGCTCAGGTCATGATCCTGGAGACCTGGGATTGAGCCCCACATCGGGCTCCCTGCTCAGTGGGAAGCCTGCTTCTCCCTCTCTTACTCCCCCTGCTTGTGTTCCCTCTCTGGCTGTGTTTCTCTCTGTCAAATAAATAAAATATTTAAAAAATAAAAGAAGCAAGAAAAGTCTTAAATATACAACCTAACCTTATACTTAAAGGAGCTAGAAAAGGACATCAAATAAAGCTTAATGCCAGCAGAAGAAGGGAAATAATAAACATTAGAGAGATCTAAATGGTATAGAAAGAAACAAACAACAAACAGTAGAACAGGTCAACAAAATTAAGAGCTGATTCTTTGAAAGATTAAAAAAAAAAAGATTCCCCTCCATACTTACCAAAAAGAAAAAAAGATGGGACCCAAATAAATAAAATCATGAATTCAAGAGGAGAAATCACAACCAATGCCACTGAAATACAATTATGAGACTATTGTGAAAAATTATCCCGACAAATTAGGAAATATGGAAAAATGGACTAATTCCTAGAAACCTAAAAACTACCAAAACTGAAACAGGAAGAAACAGAAAATTTGAATAGACCAATAACTAGAAAATAAATTGAATCATTAATAAAAAAAATCTCCAAATAAACAAAAGTCCAGGGCCACATGGCTTCCCAAGGGAATTCTACCAGATTTATTTATTCATTCATTCATTCGTTTGTTTGTTTATCTATCCTTTATTTATTTATTTATTTATTTATTTATTTATTTATTTATTTATTTATTTCACAAAGAGAAGGAGAGTGAGTCTAAGCAGCAGAAATGGGAGAAGAAGAAGCAGGCTCTCCACTGAGCAGGGAGCCCAATGCAAGGCTAGATTCTAGAATCCTGGGATCATGACCTGAAACGAAGACAAACACTTATCTGAATACACTTCCCAGGCAGCCCTCTAACAGACATTTAAAAAAGAGTTAATACCTATTCTTCTTAAACTGTTCCAAAACATAGAAATGGAAGGAAAATTTCCAAACTTCCTCTATGAGGCCAACATTATCTTGGTTCTAAAACCAGACAAAGGCCACATTACAAAGAATAATTATAGGCCAACATCTCTGATGAACTTGGCTGCAAAAGTTCTCAACAAAATACTACCAAATCAAATCCAACAGTACACAAAAACTACTCACCACTATCAAGTGGGATTTATGCATGGGCTACAAGGTTAGTTCAATATTCAAAAATATTATTCAACATGATACAGCACATTAATAAAAGAAAGAGTAGTGGTGCCTGGGTGGCTCACTCAGTTAAGCATCTGCCTTTTGCTCAGATCATGATTTCAGGGTCCTGGGATCAAGCCACACGTCAGGATCCCTGCTCGATAGAAAGCCTACTTCTTCATCTCCCTCTCCCTCTGCTGCTCCCCTTACTTGTGCTCTCTCTGTCAAATAAATAAATAAAATATTTTTTAAAAGAAAGGGTATGAACTATGTGATTCTGTCAATAGATGTAGAAAAACCATTTGAAAAAATTCAGTATCCATTTTTGATAAAACCCTCAACAAAGTAGGGGTAGATGGAACATACAACATACAACATCATAAAGGCCATGTATGAAAGATCCACAGCTAATATTATCCTCAATGGAGAAAAATCAAGAGGTTTTCCTCTACAGTTTAGAATAAGACATGGATGTCCACTCTCACTACCATAACTTAACATATTACTGAATGTCCTGGCCTCGGCAGACAGCAAAAGAAATAAAAGGCATCCAAATGGGCAAAGAGGAAATCAAACTTTCACTACTTGCAGATGACATGATATCCTGTGTAGAAAACCCAAAAGACCACTGAAAATTATTGGAACTGATACACAAATTCAACAAAGTTATAGAATATAAATTCAATGAACAGAAATAAGTTACAATTCTGTACATCAACAATAAAGCAGCAGGAAGAGAAATCAAAGAATCAATCCCATTTACAATTGCATGAAAACCCATCACGTACCTAGGAGTAAACCTAATGAAATAGGTTAAAGATATATACACTGAAAACTATAGAGCACTAGTGAAAATAATTGAAGGGGAGACAAAGAAATGGAAAAAAATTCCATGCTGATGGATTGGAAGAGCAAATATTGTTAAAATATCCATACTACCCAAAGCAATCTACACATTTAATGCAATTCCTATCAAAATACAAGCACCATTTTTCACACAGCTAAAATAAATAAACATAAAATTTGTATGGAACAACAAAAGACCCTGAAAGAAAAGCAAAGCTGGAGGTATCACAATTCCTGACCTAAAGCTATATTACAAAGCTATAGTCATCAAGACCATGTGGCACTAGCACAAAAACAGATATATAGATAAATAGAATAGAAAATAGAAAAAAATATAGAATAGAACAGAATAGAATGAAAATCCAGAAATGGACCCTCACTTTATGATCAACTAACCTTCAGCAAAGCAGATAAGAATACACCTGGAAACAAGACAGTCTCTTTAATACATGGTCTTGGGAAAACTGGACAGCTACATGCAGAAGAATGAAATTGGGCCACTTTATTACACCATGCACAAAAATAAATTCAAAATGACTGAAAGACCTGAAAGTGGGACAGGAAACCATAAGTCTTAGAGCAGAATACATACAGAAATCTATATGACATTGGCCATAACAACTTATTGCTAGATACATCTCAGGAGGCAAAGGAAACAAAAGCAAAAATGAACTATTAGGACATCATCAGGTTAAAAAAAAATTGGTACAGCAAAGAAACCAATCAACAAATCTAAAAGGCGACTTACAATATGGGAGAAGATAGTCACAAATGACATTACAGATAAAGGACTAGCGTCCAATATCTTTAAAGAACTTTTTTGGGGTGCCTGGGTGGCTTAGTTGGTTAGGCGACTGCCTTAGGCTCAGGTCATGATCCTGGAGACCTGGGATCGAGTCCCACATCGGGCTCCCTGCTCAGCAGGAAGCCTGCTTCTCTCTCTCTGAGTCCCTCTGCTTGTGTTCCCTCTCTAGCTGTGTTTCTCTATGTCAAATAGATAAATAAAATCTTTTTAAAAAGAACTTTTCAAGCTCAATACTCCAAAAACAAATAATCCAATAATTAAGAAATGGACAGAACAGGGCACCTGGGTGGCTCAGGGGGTTAAGCCTCTGCCTTTGGCTCAGATCATGATCTCAGCATGGAGGCCCACATGAGGCTCTCTGCTCCGCTGAAATAAATCATTAATAGATAAATAAATAAAATCTTTTGTTTTTTTATTGTTACTTAAATTATTTTTTTCCAGTGTTCCAAGATTCATCCCCCATTCCCCACACCCAGTGCTCCACGCAATAGGTGCCCCCAGTACCCACCACCAGGCTCTCCCATCCCTCCACCGCCCTCCCTCCAAGTCCCTAAATGTGTTTCTGTGTCCAAAGTCTCTGTTGTTTTGTTTCTCTCCCTGGATTACCCCATTTCCCATTTACTTTTCTTCTCCCACTGTCTTCCAGGTTACCCCTCATGCACCGCAAGTAAGTGAAACCATGTGATACTTGACTTTCTCTACTTGGCTTATTTCACTCAGCACAATCTCTTCCAAACCAGTCCATGTTGCTACAAAAGTTGTATATTCATCCTTCTGATGGAAGAAAGCAAAGCTGGGGGCATCTCATTACCTGATTTCAGGCTTTATTACAAAGCTGTGATTACCAAGACAGTGTGGTACTGGCACAAAAACAGAGAAATAGACCAATGGAATAGAGTGGAGAGTCCACATATGGACTCACAAATCTATGGGAAAATCATCTTTGACAAAGCAGGAAAAAATATCCAGTGGAAAAAAAGACAGTCTCTTCAATAAATGGTGCTAGGAAAATTGGACAGCTACATATAGAAGAATGAAACTAGACCATCCTCTTACACCACACACAAAGACAAACTCGAAATGGATGAAAGACCTCAATGTGAGGCAGGAATCCATCAAAATCCTGGAAGAGAACATAGGCAGTAACCTCTTTGACATCGGCCACAGCAACTTCTTTCAAGACACGTCTCCAAAGGCAAAGGAGACAAAAGCGAAAATGAACTTTTGGGACTTCATCAAAGTAAAAAGCTTCTGTACAGCAAAGGAAACAGTCAACAAAACAAAGAGGCAACCCACAGAATGGGAGAAGATATTTGCAAATTACACTACAGACAAAGGGCTGGTATCCAAGATCTATAAAGAACTACTCAAACTCAACACCCAAAATAAAATATTTTTTTTAAAAAAGAAAAGAAATGGACAGAACAGACATTTTTCTAAAGACATCTAGATATCTAACAGACAAATGAAAAGATCCTCAACATCATTCAACATTAGGGAAATTAAAAACAACAACAACAAAACATAGTGACACTTGTCAGAATGGCTAAAATTAACAGGAAAGAATAGATGTTGGCAAGGATATGGAGATAGAGGAACTCTCTTACACTGTTGGTAGGAATGCAAACTGGTGCAGCCACTGGAAAACAGGATGGAGGTTCTTCAAGTTAAAAATAGAACTACCCTATGATTCAGGACTTACACCACTATTTACCTAAACAACACAAAAATACAGAAGTGGTTGAAGGTGTTTGAAGGGGATCATGTACCACATATTTTTTTAGATATATCATTTTAATGTTTGCAGTTTGAGTATTACAAAGAGTTTTCTTTTTTCAACTAAAAGAAGACAAAGGCCTGCCCAAATCTATTTTTATAGAAAAAAAAGACATGTTTGTGCAGAACAATTACCTCCCACTTGACTTAGGATGTATTGTATGTTGCCTAGTTGAAATTAAAGTTTTTTAAAAATAACTTTGGTCAACAAAATAAGAATCAAAATAATTTTTATATAGTAAGTATGATACTGTAAGAAAATATGTATGAAATGTGTGTACTGTTCAAGTTTGGACAATTTTCAAAAATATTAAATTGTAAAAAAAATATTAAATTGTGCCTTAATTTTATTTAAGAGAATATAAAAGTTGAGGAGACAAGCCTCACAGTATATTTTCTTTTTCTCCATTCTTTATTTTACCCAGTACACTTGTCTAACAATTTTAAGTGACTTTTTCTGTGCATTTTGATTAAAGACAAGTGTTAAACCTATAGTGCTTAGTTTAGAGTAATGATTTATCTAAATTGGATTTAACCAGCACCATGGTGTTTATAGTGGAATTATCAACAATAGCCAAAATATAGAAAGAGCCCAAATGTCAATCAACTGGTGAATGGATAAAGAGGATGTGGTATCACACACACACACACACACACACACACAGGAATATTACTCAGCTGTCAAAAAGAATGAAATCTTGATATTTGCAAAGACATGAATGGATCTAGAGTATATTATGTTAAGTGAAATAAGTTAGTCTGAGAAAGACAAATACTATATGATTTCACTCATAGGTGGAATTTAAGAAACAAAAGAGATGAACATATGGGAAGATAAAAAAGAGATAGAAAGGGAAGCAAACCATAAAAGACAGTTAAGCAAACTAAGGGTTGTTGGAAGGAGATGGGTGAGAAATGGGCTAAATGGGTGATGGGTGTTAAGAAGCATACTTGTTATGATGAGAACTGGGTGTTATATATAAGTGCTATGTACACTATATATCAACTAACTACAATTTAAGTAAAATTTTGAAATAAAAGAGAGATCAGCAGAAATAATAAAGGCCAAACTTATGTCTAGTTGGCTCTTACATAAAATTTCAAAACCAAAAAGTTAAAATCACAAGGAAAGGAATCATTTCAGTAGAATGGGATCACAATTTCTTGAGTTTAGACAATTGATATAATTGAAAGGAGAAAATTAAGGCCAACAAAGTCAAAGAGAGATTTCTCATTCAAGCCAATATGGACCATCCCCATTACTCTCAGATCCTCCTCCCCTTAACTAAAATTCCCTGGACATAGCACAGTAACTAAACATAGGAGGATTCCAACAGATTTTGTATGTGGAAGGAATAAAGTGGACTTCTTAGGAACCTTGAGAATTATTTTGCAGTGAGGTCTCTAAGTTTCCTCAATGATTCTCATATCTCCTAGATGAGTGCTGCTGTAAGTTTCAACCCAAACTGCAAATAGGCACAAACATTTTTAAAAAGTTTCTCTGAGGGCGCCTGGGTGGCTCAGTGGGTTAAAGCCTCTGCCTTTGGTTCAGGTCATGATCTCAGGGTCCTGGGATCGAGGCCCACATAGGGCTCTCTGCTCAGCAGGGATCCTGCTTTCTCCTTTCTTTCTGCCAGCCTCTCTGCTTACCTGTGATCTCTCTCTCTGTCAAGAAAAATAAATAAAATCTTTAAAAAAAAGTTTCTCTGAATTCTGCTCTCAATAATAAAGGACCTAATAACAATATTTTTGCCAATACCCACTTTACTTCAGTCATATATCAATGAAAAAAAACTACTGACTCCTTCACCTCCTTTTCTCTTTCATCAGGGTTCTCTGCATCATAAAATAAGTGGTGATACTTTTATTCCCTAGACAGGTGGTATTACCATTTTGGCCTTCCATTAGATATCTGGTGGAATAATACAGGGCATATAAATTCTTTTGCCAGGGTAATGTGAGGAGGAATGAGTAGGGGGATGAACATCCATCACTTGCTGGGGGGAAGCAGGTGATGCAATGCTCCAATAGACCCCCAGCAAGTATTAGTGGAATTCAACAGCAAGCTGAATCTCTTCCCCTATCATACAACAATAAGACTTAATAATACAGTGTGAGACAAGGTTAGTCACCATTTTTCTACACTCTGCCACCAATGTAAAACATCCCCTGATATCAATAAGCCCAACTGAACATCCACTTTCACTGGATATCAATGACAATAAACAAGAAAGTGTGTGATGGCACTAGTTCTTCCTCAAGTTTCAACAAGGACCAATAGGGAACTGACCTCATATTCCCACTTGGAGGCAACAAAGTGGTGTGAGTTGGTGCCTTACTTTTGCTGAGAAAGTGTCAATGGGCCTAAGAGGGAAGATGCACTTTTACCTCTCACGCACAACAAGGCAGTGTTTTAGCATTCCACTTTGCTGGAAAGGTGTGTGTTGGGGGCTGAGACAATAGGAGCTAATCATACACCAAGACTTTGAACTACACCTAAGTTGGGGAACTGCCTGATTTTAAAAAAAGATGAAACAGGAACTAAAATTGCATAATATATAAAATGTCTAGGATACAATGAAAATCACTAATCATACCAACACTAGGAAAATCACAACTTGAATGAAAAAGCACATTCTATAAGTGCCACTAACAACATGAACAAGATATTAAATTCACTTGGCAAAAATTTTAAGAAGTTGTTATAAAAATACTACAAAAATTAATTATGGATTCTCTTAAGGGAAATAAAAAAATAGAAAATCTCAGCAAAATAGTAGAAATCATTAAAAAAAGAACCAAAACCAAATTATAGAAATGGATAATACAATAACAAAATAAAAAGCTTGATAGATGGGCTCAAATAGTAGAGTGAAGATGACAAAGAAAATAATTAATGAATTTGAGGACAGATGAAAAGAATCTACTCAATCTGAACAACAGATTAAAAAAAAGTTTGAAAAAAATGAGCCCTGTCTTAGGGACCTGTGCACAATAACAAAAGAACTAACATTCAAAACATCAGAGTATCAAAGGAGATGAGACAGTGTGTAAATAACAAAATATTTGGGAAAAAATAATGGCTTAGAACTCCCCCAAATTGTAAAAACACATTAATCTATATTTTAAGAAGTTGAACATATAAAAAAAAGTATAAACCCAAAGAAATCCACTCTAATAGAACTCTGAAAAATTAAAGAAAAATATTGGAAAAAGTTAGAAAGAAAACACCTTGTTTTTAGAAAAAATTCAAATGATAGTGATTTTCTCATCTTAAAACAGAGAAAAAGGAAGTAAAACAATATTTTTCAGGAACTAAAAGAAAATAATCACCAAATATCTATGTTATACCCAGAAAAACTATTCTTCAGGGAAAAAAAAGGAAATACATTCTTACAGAAGGGAAAACAAAAAGACTCTATCTCTAAAAATCCTACCATTAAGGAAAAGCTAAAGAAAGTTTTTTTTTTCTTTTTAAAGATTTTATTTATTTATTTGAGAGAGAGAGACCAAAGATGGAGAGAGAGTAAAAACAAGCTGGAAGGAGGGGTAGAGGAAGAAGCAGAATCCCCACTGAACAGGGAACCCAATACAGTACTCAATCTTAGGACCCAGGGATCATGACCCAAGCCAAAGGCAAATGTTCAACCAACTGAGTCACATAGGTGCCCTAAAGAGAGTTTTTTTTTTTTAATATAAAGGAAAGAATAAGGGTATCTTGGAGCTTAAGAAAGAAAAGGAGGACATTGGGATGGCTAAGTATAAGAGCAAAAATATAATAGACTACATTTTTCTTTTAAACTAAATTAGCCAACATATAGTACAACATTAGTTTCAGATGTAGTGTTCAATGATCCATGAATTGCATATAACACATAGTGGTCCACACATCACAGGCCCTCTTTAATACCCATCACCCAGTTACCCCATCCCCCACCTTGTTCCCCTTCTGCAACTCTGTTTGTTTTGTGAGTCAAGAGTCTCATAGATTGTCTCCCTCTCTGAATTCTTCCTAGTTTTCCCTTCCTTCCCCTATGATCCCTTGCACTGTTTCTTTTATTATACATATGAGTGAAACCATGTGATAATTGTCTTTCTCTGATTGACTCATTTCACTTAGTATAATACCTTCTGGTTCATCCACGTTGATGTAAAGTAATCTTTTCTGATGGTAGAGTAATATTCCATTGTATATGCAAATCACATCCTGGGTCCTTCCACAGTTTGGATATTGTGGACATTGTCACTATGAACTGGTGTAAGGTAGTATCTCCTTGTGGTTTTGATTTGTATTTCCCTGATGCTAAGGGATGTGGAGCATTTTTCATCTGTCTGTGGATCACTTGTACGTCTTCTTTGGAGAAATGTCTGTTCATGTCTTTTTCCATTTCTTAATTGGATTATTTGCTTTTTCAATGTTGAGTTTGATAAGTTCTTTATAGGTCTTGGATACTTCCCTTTATCTGATATGTCATTTGCAAATATCTTCTCCCAATCCATAAGTGGCCTTTTAGATTTATTGACTGTTTTCTTTGCTATCCAGAGATTTTTATCTTTATGAAGTCCCCATAGTTCATTTTTGTTTTTATGTCACTTGCCTCTAGGGAGGTGTCTTACAAAAAGCTGCTACAGCCAAGGTCAAACAGCTTGTGTTTCCTCTGGGATTTTGATGGTTTCCTGTTTCACATTCAGGTCCGTCATCCATTTTCAGTTTATCTTTGTGTACGTTGTAAGAGAAAAGTCCAGTTTTATTCTGCTGCATGTGTCTGTCCAATTTTCCCAGCACCATTCATTGAAGAGTCTTTTTTTTCCATTGGATGTTCTTTCCTGATTTGTTGAAGACTAGTTGAAAATTGAATTGAGGGTCCATTTCTTGGTTCTCTATTAAGTTCCATTGATCTGTGTGTCTATTATTGTGCCAGTACCATATTATAAGCTTTGTAATATAGCTTGAAGTCAGGCATTATGATGCTCCCAGCATTGTTTTTCTTTTTTTCAACATTTCTCTGGCTATTCAGGATCTTTATGGTTCTATACCAATTTTAAGATACGTTTTTCAGCTCTGTGAAGAATGGAAATGGTTTTCTTTTTTTTTGATAGAGATTGCATTGAATATATATTGGAAACATAGAAATTTTAACAATATTTATTCTTTCAATCCATGAGCATGGACTGTTCTTCCATCTCTTTGTGTCTTCCTCAATTTCTTTCATAAGTGTTCTGTAGCTTTTAGAGTACAGATCCTTTACCTCTTTGGTTAGGTTTATTCCAAGGTATCTTATAGTTTTTGATGCTATTGTACTTGGGATCAATTCCTTAATTTCTCTTTCTTCAGTCACATTGTTAGTGTATAGAAATGCAACTGATTTCTGTGCATTGATTTTGTATCCTGCCACATTGCTGAATTGATGTGTGAGTTCTAGCAATTTGGGGGTAGAGTTTTTTTGAGTTTTCCACATAAAGTATCATGTCATCTGTGAAGAATGAGAGTTTGTCTTCTTGACAGTTTAAATGTCTTTTATTTATTTTTGTTGTTTGACTGTTGAGGCTACAACTTCAAGTACTATCTTGAACAACAGTGGCGAGAGGGCATCTCTGTCATGTTCCTGACCTTAGGGAATAAGCTCTCAGTTTTTCTCCACTGAGAATGATATTCACTGTGGGATTTTCATAGATGTCTTTTTGATATTGAGGTATGTTCTCTCTATCTCTATACTGTGGAGAGTTTAAATCAAGAAAGGATGCTGTATTTTGTCAAAAGCTTTTCTGCACCTATTGAGAGCATCATATGGTTCTTGTCCTTTCTTTTATTAATGTAATGTATCACATTGATGTATTTGTGAATGTTGAATCACCCTTGCAGCCTAGGAATAAATTCCACTTGGTCATGGAGAATTATTCTTTTAATATGCTGTTGGATCCTATTGACTAGAATCTTGGTGAGAGTTTTGACATCCATGTTCATCAGGGATATTGGTCTGTGATTCTCCTTTTTGGTGGGGTCTTTTCTGGTTTGGGGAACAAGGTAATGCTGGCCTTCATAGAACAAATTTAGGAGTTATTCTTCCATTTCTGTTTTTTAAAACAGCTTCAGGAAAAATGGTATTTGTTCTCATTTAAACATTTGGTAAAATTTCTCAGGACAGCCATCTGGTCCTGGACTCCTGTTTTTGGGGAGATTTTTCATTACTGCTTCAATTTCCTTGCAGTTATGGGTCTGTTCATATTTTCTGTTTATTTCTGTTTTAGTTTTGGTAGTTTATATGTTTCCAGGAATGCCTCCATTTCTTCCAAATTGCCTAATTTTTGACATATAGTTGTTCATAATATTTTCTTAAAATCATTTGCATTTACTTGGTGTTGGTCATGAGTTCTCCTCTTTCATTCTAATTTTAGTTATTTGAGTCCTTTCTCTTTTCTTTGGAATAAGTCTGGCCAGAGGTTTTTCGATATTACTGATTCTTCAAGGAACTAGCTTCTAATTTCACTGATTTGTTCTGTTTTTGGCTTTTATTTCATGGATTTCTGTTCTAATCTTTATTATTGCTCTTCTCCTGCTTGGTTTAGGCTTTTCTTGCTGTTCTTTCTCCAGCTCCTGTAGATGTAAGGTTATATTGTGTATTTGAGACTTTTCTAATTTTGTGAGGAAGGCTTGCATTGCTATGTACTTCCCACTAAACGCCTTTGCTGTATCCCAAATGTTTTGAACATCTGTTTTCATTTTAATGTGTTTCCATGAATTTTAAAAATTCTTCTTTAATTTCCTGGTTGACCCATTCAATCTTTTTTTTATTATTAGTTTTATATTATTCTTTATTTACTTTTATTTTTTCTCTTTTCGGGCATTATTTTTTTATTTAAATTCAATTAGTCAACATATGTATCATTCTTTATTATTCTTTATATTTTTAATACATGCATATTCTTTATTATTGCTCTTTAACCTCTTAGTATTTATTACTTCCAAATTTCCAATTGTGATTGTTTTGAAGTTTCAAAGCATTGTAGTCTGAAAATATTTAAAGAATAATCACAATATTTTGGTATCCGTTGAGACCTGATTTGTGACCAAGTATGTGATCTATGCTAGAGAATGTTCCTTATACAGTCAAGAAGAATGTGTGTTCTGCTGTTTTTAGGATGGAATGCTCTGTATATATCTGTGAAGTCCACCTGGCCCAATGTGTCATTCAAAGCTGTTGTTTCCTTGTGTATCTTCTTCCTAGATGAGCTGTCCCTTGCTTTGATTGGGGTATTGAAGTCCCCTGATGTTAATGTATTATTATTAATGTGTTTCCTTAATTTGGTTATTAATTGGCTCCTCCCAAGTTAGGATCATAAATATTTATAATTTTTAGATCATTTTGTTGGATAGACACTTTAAGTATGATACAGTGTTCCTCTTCATTTCTTACTAGAGTCTTTGTTTTAAAATCTAATTTGTCTGATATGAAGATATCATATCCTCAGCTTTCTTTTGATGTCCGTTGGCATAATAAATCATTCTCCATGCCCTCACTTTCATCTGGAGGTGTCTTCAGGTGTAAAATGAGTCTCTTGTAAAGAGCTTATGGATGGGCCTTGTTTTGTTGTTGTTGTTGTTTTTTTAAATCCAATCCAAATAAGTTATGTCTTTTTATTGGAGTATTTAGCCCATTTACATTCAGAGTAACTATTGAAAGACAGGAATTTAGGGTCATTGTATTACCTGTAAAATCCCTGTGTCTAGATTTTCTCAGTTCCTTTCTGGTTTTTGTTACTTTTGGGCTCTCTCTTCACTTACAGGATCCTCTTTAATATTTCTTGCAGGGTTTGTTTAGTTATCACCAATTCTTTTAGCTTCTGTTTGTCCTGGAAGTTCTCTATCTTATCTTCCATTCTGAATGAGAGCCTTGCTGGATGAAGTTTTCTTGGCTGCCTATTTTTTCTCATTTATTACACTGAATATATCATGCCATCCCTTTCTGGCCTGCCATGTCTCTGTGGAGAGAATTGATGCCACTCTAATATTTCGACCATTGTAGGTTTAGGATCTCTTGGCTCGAACTGCTTTCAGGATTTTCTCTTTATCTCTGAAATTTACAATCTTCACTATTACATGTGTGGGTGCTGATCTATTTTTATTGATTTGGAGTGTGTTCTCTCCACCTCTTCTACTTGAATGCCTGTTCTCTTCCCTAGATTAGGGAAGTTCTCAGCTATAATTTCTCACATATACCTTCTGACCATCTCTCTATTTCTTCTTCCTCTGGGACCCCAGTAATTCTAACACTGTTTTGCTTTATGGTACTGATGCTTTCTTAAAGCCTCCCCTCATGGTCCATTAGTTCTTTTCCTCTCTTTTACTCAACTTCCTTCACTCCATCATCCTGTCTTCTATGTTGCTGACTCCCTGTTCTGCCTCATTTATCCTAGCTGTTAGAGCATACACTTTAGACTGCACCTCACTTAAAGCATTTTTTAAAGTATTTATTTATTTGACAGAGAGAGAGATCACAAGTAGGCAGAGAGGCATGCAGAGAGAGGAGGAAGGAGGCTCCCTGCCGAGCAGAGAGCCCGATGTGGGCCTTGATCCCAGGATCCTGAGATCATGACTTGAGCTGAAGGCAGAGGCTTTAACCCACTGAGCCACCCAGGCGCCCTCAGTTAAAGCATTTTTAATTTTGGCTTGATTAGATTTTATTTCTACACTAAGAGATTCTCTAGTGTGTTTTATGCCTTCTGTCTTTTTTATTTTTTTAAATTTAAATGTTTAGTCATGAGCTGAAGGCAGAGGCTTTAACCCACTGAGCCACCCAGGCGCCCTCAGTTAAAGCATTTTTAATTTTGGCTTGATTAGATTTTATTTCTACACTAAGAGATTCTCTAGTGTGTTTTATGCCTTCTGTCTTTTTTATTTTTTAAATTTAAATGTTTAGTCATTTATTTAAATTCAAATATAATTAACATACAGTGTTATATTAGTTTCAGGTAAACATATGATTCAATAATTCTATACATCTCTCAGTATCACTATAACAAATGTATTCTTCTAAAAATTTTTCTTATATTATGTTCAGCTAGACAACATATAGTACGTCATTAGTTTTTGATGTGATGTTCAATGATTCATTACTTGTGTATAATACCCAGTGCTCATCACAACACATACCCTCTTTAATACCCATCACCTGGATACCCCATCCTTCCAGTCCCTCTCCCTTCTGTAACTCTCAGTTTGCTTCCTGGAGTCCAGAGTCACTCATGGTTTGACTTCCCATGACAGAGTCCCTCTCTGATTTCTTCCAATTCAGTTTTCCCTTCCGTCCACTATGGTCCTCTGCTCTATTCCTTATGTTTCACATATCAGTGAAACCATATGATTCTCTGCTTGACTTATTTCACTTAGCACAATCTCCTCCAATGTTTTATGTTCTTTTTTCAGGTCAAACTAGTAATTTTATAATCATTATCCTCAATTCCAGCTCTGACATTTTACTTATATCCATGTTGATTAGATCTGTTGCAGAGAGTATTACCTCTACTTATTTCCTTTGTTGTGAATTCCTCCTTCTAGTCATTTAAAAGAATGGATGAAAGAGAGAACAAAATCAAAAATATCAACCATGACCCAAGTGAAATACACACTAGACAAATCTCAAGACATCAAAAACCAAAAGAGAAATAAAGAAAAGGGGGAGGGGGAAGAGAATATAATCTTCCAGGATCTTCCAGGTGGACAAAACAGGGTGATACATTTAGTCCTGGGTTTATTTTAGTCTGCTTGTTAGAAGACACTAAATCCCAAAATTGTAAAGAGGGCAAGACTTACATATATACAAAAATAAAATTTTATACAGTGAAAGGAAGCCAAAAATGAAGAATATATCTGTAAAATGTAAATGTAAAAATGAAAGTTGAAAAAAGACTTAAAGTGCTCCTTGGGTGGCTTAGTCTGTTAAGCATCTGCTTTTGGCTCAGGCTATGATCCTGGAGTCCCAGGATTGAACTCCACCTTGGGCTATCTGCTTAGCAGGGAGTCTGCTTCTCTCTCTGCCTTTCACCCCTCATGCTCTCTTTCTCTCTTAAATAAATAAATAAAAACTTTTAATAAAAGACTTAAAAACAAAGAGTTTATAAAATAAGAAACTAGTTTACTTTTTAAGGAATCTCCACACTGTTTTCAAAAATGGCTATACCAACTTGCATTCTCACCAACAATGTAAGAGGGTTCCCCTTTCTCCACATCCTCTCCAACACTTGTTTTCTGTCCTGTTAATTTTGGTCATTCTAACTGGTATAAGGTGGTATCTCAGTGTGGTTTGATTTCAAATCAAATTCAATTTCCCTGATGGCTAATGATGAAAAACATTTTTTCATGTGTCTGTTAGCCATTTGTGTGTCTTTGATGGAGAAGTGTCTGGTCCTGTATTCTGCCCATTTTTTGATGTGATCATCTTTAAGGGGTGTGTTGAGTTTGAGAAGTTCTTTATAGATCTTGGGTATCAGCCCTTTGTCTGTAGGGTCATTTGTGAATATCTTCTCCCACTCTCTGTATTGCCTCTTTTGTTTTGTTGACTGTTTCCTTTACTGTGCAGATTTTTATTTTGATGAAGTCCCAAAAGTTCATTTTTTCTTTTGTTTCCTTTGCCATTGGAGACCTGTCTTGAAAGAAGTTGTTATGGCTGATGTCAAAGAGGTTACTGCTTATGTTCTCCTCTTGGATTTTGATAGATTCCTGCCTCATTTTTAGGTCTTTCATTCATTTCGAGTTTATATTTGTGTATGGTGTAAGAGAATAGTCACATTTCATTCTTCTATATGTAGCTGTTCAATTTTCCCAGCACTGTTTATTGAAGAGACTGTCTTCTTTCCACTGGATATTTTTTTAATGCTTTGTCAAAGATTATTTGACCATAGAGGTGAGGGTCCATATTTGGACTCCCTACTCTGTTCCATTGGTCTATGTGTCTGTTTTTGCTCCAATACCAGGCTGTCTTGGTGATCACAGCTTTGTAATAAAGCTTGAAATCAGGTAACATGAGGCCCCCAGCTTTGTTTTTCTTTTTCAGCATTTCATTAGAAATTCGGGGTCTTTTCTGGTACCATATAAATTTTAGAATTGTTTGTTCCAGCACTTTGAAAAATGTTGGTGTTATTTTGATTGGGATAGCATTGAAAGTATAGATTGCTCTGGGCAGTATAGACATTGTAACAATGTCTATTCTTCCTATCCATGAGCATGGAATGCTTTTCCATCTTTTTGTGTCTTCTTCAATTTCTTTCATGAGTGTTCTATAGTTCCTAGAGTACAGATCTTTTACCTCTTTGGTTAGGTTTATCCCAAGGTATCTTATATTTTTTGGTGCATTGGAGCAGGGAAATCACAGTCTCAGTGTAAACTGGTATGCATTACTCTAGATGGATTTTGTTCCCTAAATGCTTTGCACACCCCTTTAGAGGATGAAAATTAAAATGCAGCACCATGATCTCCAGCTGTGGAACTGAAAGATCCTGGACCCCTCTCTTCAATAAACCCTCAACAAAAAGCAATCTTCACTTTTGTGTTCACCAATCTGCAGATTCCTGTGGTTTTTCACCCACACAGATCTTCCCAGGGGAAGGAGGAGGTTCACCACAAGTCTGCTTCTTACAGAACACCTGCAGGGAGAATGATTACCTGATCATGCACACACTGGCATCACCTCTGCAGAGAGAGGGAGGAGGGTCATCCGGTCTCTGCCCTTTGCAGGGCTCCTTCATGTAGAGTGGTTGCCAGATAGTGCTGGGGTTCACAGTTTATGGCAAACTGAACTGACAACCCACTCCTGGGCTCACTGACTGTAGCCTATTTGCCTGCTCCAATGCTTGGAAACTCCTCTGGCTCAGGCATTCCAGTTCTTTCCATGACCCTGGGGATCCTGAGACCACACTGTCCCACCTAGAATTTTGTCCCACTTCATCACCTGAGCACCTTTTAGGCAGGGATATTTCTCACTAGAGCTGACTTCTAAAAGTTCTTAATTTTCCCTCTGAGGCCAAATCACTCACAGTAGTCTTCCCAGGAGGATCCTCCCCACTACCCATCATTTATCTTCTGACATATCCCATCCAATTCACTCTGCACTTCTAATCTTGCAAAAAGTGGTCACTATTCCATTTGTGGAATTCCAGAAATTATTTTCTACATCTCAGGTTGAATTCATAGGTGCTCAGAATGATTTGATAGTTATCTAGCTAAATTCAAGGGACCAGATGAAATGAAGATTCCTCCTCTCCTGCCTATTGAAGTGTTTGATAGAACTCAATCTCTTTAATTTTAAATGATGTATTTTCATTTTTCTATTGCTTCAGTTTTTGTAGTAGGTGTGCCTCTCAAAGAACTTGTCCATCTTCAGTAGGAGAAGGAAAGTAAATGGGAAGTAAGGTAATCCAGGGAGAGAAATGAAACAACAGAGACTTTGGACACAGAAACAAACTGAGGGACTTGGAGGGAGGGGGTGGGGGGATGGGAGAGCCTGGTGGTGGGTACTGAGGGCACCTATTGCATGGAGCACTGGGTGCAGGAAATGGGAAATGAATCTTGGAACACTAGAAAAAAATTTAAGTAACAATAAAAAAAAGAACTTGTCCAAATTTATCTATTTTTTTGACATGCACGTGTTCACAATATTCCTTTATAATTCCTTTTGTTTCTGTGAGGCGAGTCCTGCTGTTTCTACTTTTATTCCCGATTTTAGAACTTGAATCTTCTCTTTCTTGTTTGCTTAGTCTAGCTAATGGTATGTCAATATCATTGATATTTCCAAAGAACTAACTTCAGTTTCATTAATTTTCTTTGATTTTCTTTTCACTATTTATTTCTGCACTAATATTATTATTTATTCCTTCTGCCTGTGTTGGGTTACACTTTCTCCTCTATTCTTTGTTTTTATGGTGGAAAGTCATTGACTTGAGTTCTTCCTTCTTTTTAAATATAAGCATACATCATTTTAAATTTTCACTTAAGTGATGCTTTAGTTACATCCACAAAATTTTGGTATGATGTTTAATCAATTTCATTAAGTTCAAGATAGTTCTAATTTCTTTTTTAGTTGTTTTTGACTTGTCATGTTTTTCAAAGTGTATTATTCAATTTCCACATCATTGTGAATTTTCCAAATTTATTTCTGTTAGTGATTTCTAATAAAATATCTAAGTTGAAGGGTATGAGTTGGATGATTTCAATTCTATTAAATATATTGATGTGTGTTTTATAGCCTAACAAATCATATTTCTGGAGAATGGTCCAGGGCATTTGGGGAGTATGTGCATTCTATTATTATTGTGTAGTGTATTCTACAGATCTGTATTAGTTGTTAATTTTTTTATTTCTTCATAGATCTTGCCTAATTGATCCGCCCCTTTTTCAGAGTTTATGGAGGAATAACTGACAAAAATTTAACATATTTAGGGTTTATAACAATAATTTCATAAAGTATGCACTGTGAAATAATTTCCACAATCAAGTTAATGCAACCCTCACCTCATATAGTTATCTTATATTGTTAGTATGGTGAAAATACTTAAGATCTCTCTTTGCACATTTTGAGTATATAATACAGTACTAACTATAGTCATTATGTTTTACATTAGATTCCAAGAACTTTTTTTTTTATCTTATAACTGAATTTAATACTCTGTGACAAAAATCTGCCCACTTTCCTCATCCCCTAGCACCTGATATCTACTATTCTATTCTCTGATTCTATGAATTTGACTTTTTTAAATTCCACATATAAGTAAAATTATATAATACAGTTGACACTTGAACAACATAGGTTGGACCTGTGTAAGTTCACTTATATGTGGACTTTTTTACAGTACAGTATCATAAATGTATTTTTCCTAATAATTTTTAAGTTTTTATTTTAATTCATTAGTTAACAGTGTTATATTAGTTTCAGGTGTACAATATAGTGACTCAATACTTCCATACATCATCCTGTGTTCATCATAAGTGCACCCCTTAACTTCCAATCACCTATTTCATCCATTCCCCCACCTCCCCTGTGTTAAAGATCAGATTGTTCTTTATAATTGAGAATCTGTTCCCTGTTTTGACACTCTCTTATTTTCTCCCTTTGCTTGTTGGTTTTGTTTCCTAAATTCCTTAAATTTCACATATGAGTGAAATTCTCTGATATTTATTTCTATGACTTATTTTGCTTAGAATTATAATCTCTAGATCCATCCATGCTGTTGCAAGTGGAAAGATTTAATTCTTCGTTATTATGCATCATATACATATATATCCCTTTTTTGTAGCTATTCATCAATAAGTGGACACAGGCTACTTCCATATCTTGGCTATTGTAAATAATGCTGCAATAAGCATAAGCATAAACATGCATGTATCACTTTGAATTAGTGTTTTTGTATTCTTTGGGTAAATACCAGTAGCATGATTGCTGGATCCTAGTGTAATTATATTTTTCACTTTTTGAGGAACCTACTTAACTGTTTTCCTGAGAGGCTGCATCAGTTTGTATCCCCACCAACAGGGCAAGAGTGTTCTGTTTTCCCCACATCCTTGCCAACATTTGTTTTTTGTGTTGTTGATTTGAGCTGTTCCAACTAGGTGTGAGGTGATATCTCATTGTAGTTTTGAATTGCATTTCTCTGATGATGAGTGTTGAGCATCTTTTCATGGGTCTTTTGGTCATCTGGATATCTTCTTTGGAGATGTCTGTTCATGTTCTTTACACTTTAAATTGTATATTTTTGGTATTGATTTGCAAATGTTCTTTACATATTTTGTTTTTGTTTTTTATGTGGAGAAGTGCATTCCTTAATCCCCATTACTTATTTAACCCATCCCCCCACCATCTCCCTCTGGTAACTACTAGTTTATTCTCTATGATTAAGAGTCTCTTAGTTAGCTTCTCTTTCTCTTTTTCCCCTTATGATCATTCATTTTCTTTCTTAAATTTCACATATGAGTCAAATCATATGGTATTGGGCTTTCTCTGAGTTATTTGACTTAGCACAATACTCTCTAGCTCCACCCATGTGATTGCAAATGGCAAGATTCCATGTTTTTTATGGCTGAGTAATATTCCAGTGCATATAAACTACCTCCTCCTCATCCCTTCATCAGTCTATGAGGACATTTGTGCTCTTTCCATAATTTGGCTATTGTAGATAATGCTGCTATAAACATTGGGGTGCATAAATCATTTCAAATTGGTATTTTTGTATCCTTTGTGTAAATACCTGGTATGGAAATTTCTAGATCATAGGTTAGTAATATTTTGAACTTTTTGAGGACCTCCATTCTTCATCAACAGTGCAAGAGGGTTCCATTTTCTCCACATCCTTGCTAACACTTGTTTTATGTGCTGTTGACTTTAGTCATTATGACTGGTTGTGAGGTGATATCTCATTGCAGTTTTGATTTGTGTTTCCCTGACGATGAGTGATGTTGAGCATCTTGTCATGTGTCTGTTAGCTATCTGGATGTCTTCTTTGGAAAAATGTCTATTCATATTTACTGCCCATTTCTTACTTGGATTATTTGGTTTTTTGGGTGTTGGAGTTTGATAAATTCTTTATAGATTTTGGATACTAATCCTTTATCAGATATGCCATTTACACATATATTCTATTCTGTACAATGCCTTTCAATTTTGTTGATTGTTAGGTTCACTGTGCAGAAACTTTTTATTTTGATGAAGTCCCAGTAGTTCACTTTTACATTTGTTTCCCTTGCTTTAGTAAGAAGTTGCTATGGTCAATATTAAAGAGATTTCTGCCTGTGTTCTTCTCTAGGATTTTGATGGTTTCCTGTCTCACATTTAGGTCTTTTGTCCACTTTAAATTCATTTTTTTATATGGTATAAGAAACTGGATCCCTTTCATTCTTTTGCATGTTGCTGTCCAGTATTCCCAACACTATTTGTTGAAGAGACTTTTCCCTATTGGATAGTCTTCCCTGCTTTGTCAAAGATTAATTGATCATATAGGTGTGGGTTTATTTCTGAGTTTTCTATTCTGTTCCATTGATCTATGCATCTGTTTTTGTGCCAGAACCATACTGTTTTGATCACTGCAGCTTTGCAATATAGCTTGAAGTCTAGAATTGTGATGTCTCCAGCTTTGGTTTTCTTTCTCAAAGTTGCTTTGGTTATTTGGGGTTTTTTTGTGGTTTCATACAAATGTTAGAATTGTTTGTCCTAGTTCTGTGAAAAATGCTTGTGGTATTTTGATAGAGATTGCATTAATGTATACATTGCTTTGTGTAGTATAGATATTTTAATAATGTTTATTCTTCCAATCTATGAGGATGGAATGTCTTTTCATTTCTTTGCATCATCTTGAGTTTCTTTCATCAGTTCTTTATAGCTTTCAAAGTTCACATCTTTTGTCTCATTAAGTAACTTTATTCCTAGGTGTCTTATGGGTTTTGGTGTAATTATAAATGGAGTTGAGTCCTTAATTTCTCTTTCTGCTTCTTTGTTATTGATGTATAAAAATGTAATAGATTTCTGCACCATGTTTATTTATTTTGTTTTGTGTTTTAAATAGACTTTTTTTCTTTTGGTGTTTTTAGATTTATGGGGAAAAAATGAATGTGATATATACATCTTGTCCATATCTCCCTACCTCCACATCCAGTTTCTCCAATTCATAATATCTTGCATTAGTATGATACATGTATTACAATTGATAAACCGATGTTGATACTTTATTATTAGCTAAGGTGTATAGTTTACATTCAGTTTCACTCCGAGTTGTACACTCAGTTTTGACAAGTGTATAATGACATGTATCCACCATTAAAGTAGCATACAGAATAGTTTCACTGATCCTTTTACTCATCATGTTTCCCTTTTATTTTTTGTGCTGAAAAAATCTCTTTTTTAAATTTAAATTCAATTAGCCAAAATAAAAACATCATTAGCTTTTGGTAAAATGTTCAATGATTCATTAGTTGTGTATATGAGCACCCAGTGCTCATCACATCACATCATGTGCCCTCTTAATACCCATCACCCAGTTACTCCATCCCCCCACCTCCCTTTCTGCAACCCTATTTGTTTCCCAGAGTCAAGAGTCTCATGTTGTTTGTCTTCCCCTCTGATTTCTTCCTCATTTCCCTCCCACCCCTATTGTTCTCTTCACTATTCCTTATGTTCCACATATGAGTGAAATATATGATAATTGTGTTTCTCTGATTGACTTATTTCACTTAACATAACACCGTCCAGTTCCTGTGACTCTACTGAATTTATTTAATTTTAATAGTTTTTGGTGGAATCTTTTCCATTTTCTATATAGAGTATTAGGTCATCTGGAAAAGAAGGTTTTACTTTTTCCTTACTACAAGTTTGAATGCCTTTTATTTGCTTTATTTGCTAGTTGCTGTGAGTAGGACTTCCAGTACTATGTTTAATAAAGGTGATGAAAGTGGACATCATTGTCTTGTTCTTAATCTTAGGGGGACATTTCCAGTTTTCCCATATCAAGAAAGATGTTTGTTGTTGTTGTATTTTTCTTTTTGTATATGGCTTTTATTACATTGAGTTATTTTCACTCTAAACCTACTCTGTTGAGAGTTGTTTTTTGTGTGTGTCAAATGCCCTTTCTTTTTTTTTTAATTTTTATTTATTTATTTATTTTTCAAATGCCCTTTCTGCATCTGTTAAGATTATCATATGGTTTTTATCCTTCCTCTTAATGATGTGATGTATCACATTGATTTATTTGAGAATATTGAACCATACTTGCATCCCAGGAATAAATCTTAATTGATCCTGAATAATTTTTTAAAAATGTATTTTTGGATCCTATTCGCCAGTATTTTGTTGAGGATTTTTGCATCTATGTTCATTAGAGACATTGGTCTGTAGTTCTCTTTTGTTATGATGTCTTTATCTGGTTTTGGTATCAGGGTGATACACACTTCATAGAATAAATTTGGAAGTTTTCCTTCTTTTATCTTTTTATATGGTGAGAGTTTGGGTATCAAAAGTATTGACTATTCTTTAAATGTTCTGTAGAATTTTCCCATGAAGCCATCTGGTTCTGGGCCTTTGTTTTTGTTGTTACTATTATTATTGTTGTTGTTGTTATTGATTTAATATCCTTGCTGGTAATCAGTCTGTTCAAGTTTTCTATTTCTACCTGGTTCAGTTTGGTAAGTTATATGTTTCTAGGAATTTATCCATTTCTTTCAGTTTGTCTAATTTGTTGGCATATAGTTTTTTCATAATATTCTCTTATAATTGTTTGTATTTCTGTGGTATCAGTTGTTATTTCTTCTCTCTCATTTGTGATTTTGTGTATTGAAGTTCTCTCTCTCTCTCTCTCTCTCTCTCTCTCTCTCTCTTTCATGAGAGAGGCCAGGTGAGAGTGGCTAGAGGTTTATCAATTTTGTTTATATTTTCAAAGAGCAAGATATTAGTTACATTGATCTGTTCTATTGTGTTTTTGGTTTCTGTACCATTTATTTCTACTCTAATCTTTATTACTTCCTTCCTTTGACTGGTTTGGGATTTTTTTCTATCTTCTTTAGGTGTAAGTTTATGATACTTATTTGAGATTTTTCTTGTTTCTCAAGGTAGGCCTATATGGCTACAAACTTCCCTCTTGGATTTGCTTTTGCTGCATCTCAAAAGTTTTGGACTGTTCTGTTTTCATTTTTACTTGTTTCTAAGTATTTTTTTCTTTCTTCTTTAATTTCTTGGTTGACCCATTCAATATTTGTTAGTATGTTATTTAATCTACATAAGTTTGTGGTCCTTCTGGATTTTTTCTTGTGGCTAATTTCTAGTTTCATAGTGTTGTGGTCAGAAAGGAAACATGATATAACTTTGATCCTGTATTTGTCTAGGTTTGTTTTATGGGCTAATATGTGATTTCCCCTGGAGAATGTTCCATGTGTACTTGAAAAGAATGTACTTTCTGCTGTTTTAGAACAAAATGATCTGAATATATTTGTTAAATCTGTCTGGTCCTGTATGTCACTCAAAGCCATTGTTTCCTCATTTATTTTCTGTTTAGATGACCTATCCATTGATGTAAATGGGATGTTAAATTCCCCTTCTATTATTAAATTACCATTGATTATTTAGTATATGCTTTCTATTGACTGTTTCCTGTATTGGGGTGTTTTCATGTTGGGTGTATATCATTAGTTTTTGATGCAGTGTTCCATGATTTATTGTTTGTATATAGCACCCAATCCATGTCCTTCTTAATACCTACCACCAAGCTCAGCCATCGCCCACTCCCTCCCTTCTAAAATTCAATTTGTTTCCCAGAGGCCATAGTCTCATCTGTCTCATCTTCCAGTCCACTTTCTCCCCCTTTATTTTTCCTTTCTCCTATTGTCTTCCATGTTATTCCTTATGCTCCACAAATATGTGAAACCATATAATAATTGACTTTCTCTTCTTCACTTATTCCACTTAGTATAGTCTCCATCCATGTTGATGCAAAAGATGGGCAGTAATCCTTTCTGATGGCTGAGTAATATCCCATCACGTATACGGATCACATCTTTATCCATTCATCTATTGAAGGGCATCTTGGCTCTTTCCACAGTTTGGCTATTGCAGACATTGCTGCTATGAACATTGGAGTACTTATGGTCCTTCTCTTCATTACATCTGTATCTTTGGGGTAAATACCCAGTAGTGCAATTGCTGGGTTATCAGATGGCTCTATTTTTAATTTTGGGGTGAACCTCCACACTGTTTTCTGATGCGGCTGTACAAACTTGCATTCCCACCAACAGTATAACAGGGTTCCCTTTTATCCACAACTTCACCAACATTTGTTGTTTCTTGCCTTGTCAATTTTTGCCATTCTAACTGGTGTAAGGTGGTATCTCAATGTGGTTTTGATTTGAATTTCCCTGATGGCTAATGAAGATGAACATTCATTTTTAATTTCCTGGTGTGTTGAGGTATAAAATGAGTCTCCTGTAAGCAACATAGAAATGTGTCCTGTTTTCATACCCACTGTGACACCCTATGTCTTTTGACTGTAACATTTAGTCAATTTACATTTAAAGTAATTATTGATAGATATACATTTATTGTCATATTGTTATTTGATTTGTGATTGTTTTTGTAGTTTTTCTCTTGTCCTTTCTTCTCTCTTTTATGGTTTACTGTGTTTCTTTAGTATTATGCTTGGATTTCTTACTTTTTTTCCCATTACATTTTTTTTTTATTTGTGGTTATCATTCTGTTTATATATAATATTTTCTTTTTTTTCTCATGTCATTTTTTATTGTGTTATGTTAGTCACCATGCAGTACATCATTAGTTTTTGATGTAGTGGTCCATGATTCATTGTTCACTTATAACACCCTGAGCTCCATGAAATACATTGCCCTCCTTAATACTCATCACCAGGCTCACCTATTCCCCACCCTCTCCCTTCTTAAATCCTCAGTTGGCTCATATATATATATATATATAACATTTTCTTCATATAGCAGCCTATATTAAGCTCATGGTTGTTTAATTTTGTACTCATACACCTTTCACTGCCATATTTATTTGGTATCATACCACACATATTTGGAATCATATTGTATATATTTTTATTTTGTGCTTTTCTTAAGTGGTTCTTACTGGTATACTTTATGAATCTATATACTTTTTTTGTTTTTGTACTTTCTGTTTTTGTATTTCTGTATTTTTCTGTTACTTATGGGTTTTGTTTTCCACTCACAGTGTCCCTTAAACTTTTTGGGAGGGGTAGAGCTGGTTTAATGGTCATAAATTCTTCTAGCTTTTGTTTGTTGAGAAACACTTTACCTTTCCTTCTATTCTGACTGATAGCCCCAGAAACAAACTGAGGGTTTTAGAGGAAAAAGAGGTGATGTGATGGGAATTAAGGAGAGTATGCATTGCACGGGCGCTGGGTGTTATATGCAAACAATGAATCTTGGAACACTACATCAAAAACCAATGGTGTACTGTATGGTGACTAACATACCACAATAAAAAAATAAAGAAAAGAAATAAAGAAAAACAAAACAAAACAAAAAAACTGAATGATAGCCTTGCTGGATAAACTATTCTTGGGTATGGATTTTTCCCTTTTAGCACTTTTGTATAATACTACTCCCTTCTGGCCTGCAAAGTTCCTGCTGAAAAATCAGCTAATATGTAACTGTCTTCTTTTATCTTTCAACCTTTAATATTCTTTCTGTATCACTATTATTTGCTCTTTTAATTACTATGTGTCTTCATGTGGACCTCCTTAGGTTGAATTTATTGGAGGATCTCTATGTCTCCTGAATCTGGATCTCTGTTCACCTCCCCAGATTCAGAAAGTTTTCAGCTATTATTTCTTCAAACTTATTTTGTGCCCTTCTTTCTCTTCTTCTCCTTCTGGAATCCCTATAATGTGAATATTACACTTAGAGTTCTCTAAGTCTATTCTCATTGTGCAATATTTGTCTCTCATTTGTTCAGCTTGTTTTCCATTACTTGCTCTTCCAGGTCACTTGTGCCTTCCTCTGCTTACTGTAGCCTACTATTTATTCCAGCCATTGTATTTTTCATTTCACTCATTGAGTGCTTTATCTCTAATATTTTATTTGTATCTCTTTGTCAAACATCTCAATGACCACCATTCTTTTCTGAAATCCAGTGATTATCTTTACGATCATTAATTTAAATTATGTATCAAGAATATTGCTTATTTCTCTTTCACTTATATCTCTTTTGTGATTTTGTCCCATTCTTTCATTTGGCACATATTCTTCTGTCTCCTCATTTTGTGCATATCTCTGTGTTTGTTTCACTGTGTTAAGAAATTTAGCTATGTCTTCTATTCTTGAAAGTAGTGACTTTGTTAAGAAGAGGTCCTGTAGTCCCCAGTAGCACAGTTTCTCCTATTACTCAAACCCCAACACTTCAGTTCAGGCTTCTCTGTGTGATGCTATGTCTTGCTTTTGTGTCTGAGTCACTTTCCCTTTTAGTTCAGACATCTGTACTGACTCCTTGCTTATTGTGGGCTGTATTTGCTCTCTGTGATGTTAGTGAGACTCAGGCAGGCAATCTCTGAAGGAGCGTGGAATGAGAAGGGCTTGGGGACAGGGTGGCAGTGTTAGCAAAATTTGCACCAAGCCTTTAGTCCTTGACCAGATCCCCTGAATAATGTTACCTCCTTGGGATGACACAAAATCAATGGTGAGGCAGGCTGTATGTGGCCTTCACAAAATCTGTGCTTAGCTAATTAAGGGCTAAGGCCAGTAAGCTTGGGATGGGTGAGTCCTCAGAGAACAGGGTGTTCTGTTAGCAGGTTAGGTAGCAATTGTATGTGCAGTGATATCTACCCTCATGGGTGTCTTTGTGTTGGATGGGGGAGGAAATCTCCAAGACTCCAGAGAAGTCTCCCAACACATTCTTAAATCAGTATAAACAGATCTGCCTCCCTTTCTGCAAGCTGTTGCTTCTATGTTGCCTCTCCTTGAGCTGTTTTTTTCTTGAAGGGCAGGAACATAGCTACCACTGGCCCTCCCAGGTTTCTCAGTGCTGAGTCAGCTGACTTTAAAAATTCCAGGCTTCAGGAACAAAAGATGGCATGAGAGTAGGAGCCCTATTTCAACTGGTCCCCTGAATTCAGCTGGATATCTACCAAACCACTCTGAACACCCACAAAATCAGCCTGAGATTTAACTATATATCTGGATCTCTACAAGTAGAAAACCTCTGACAGTCTCAACGTATGAAGTGGGGAGTCATGATTCTGCACACAGATATCAGAAGATAAACAGAAGGGGGAGATAGCTGAAAGCTAGGAAGGGGAAAAAATATCAGAGCACAAAACCATCCCTTGCTGGGGACAGGTTATAGACTCACAGACAAGTATCAGTGGGGAAGGGCCTTCAGTGAATACCCCTGACAGGGTCTAGGAGATGAGAATGTGTGCAGACAAACCAGTGCCTCACGGTTTGAGAAGCATGAAGTGCAGATATGTGCCCATCCCTGGATTTCAGGACTAGGAGTGTTTCTGTGGGATGCACAATGAGGGGGAGTGTGGTTTTTAGGAGTGCAGACAGAAACAGAAGCTGTGTGGCCTGGAGAGGTCAGTGAATAGCAGACTGCAATTTCTCTGTTGAGACACAGGTTTGGATACAGTCACTTCTGTTCTGACTCTTGGAAGATACATGGAAAGTCACCAGGGAAAGCCACCAGCGAACAGAAGCCCCAAAACAAGTTTTACACTGAGCCCATCTCCCCCAGAGGACAGGACAATTCTGCCCAAGCAGGGCTGCTAGAGTAACAGTATGACAAGCCCCTCCCCTAGGACACAGTCTGGGAGAACAAGAGGATGACAACACTAAGGTTCCTATAAAACAGGTACATCTTGCTTGGGTCCTGGTTAATACTTTGGACTCTGGGGTGCCTGGGTGACTCAGAGGGTTAAGCCTCTGCCTTCTGCTCAAGTCATGATCTCTGGGTCCTGGGATCAAGTGCCACATTGGGTTCTCTGCTCAGAGGGGAGCCTGCTTCCCCCTCTTTGTCTGCCTGCCTCTCTGCCTATTTGTGATGTCTCTCTCTCTGTCAAATAAATAAATAAATAAATAAATAAATAAATAAATAAATAAAATCTTAAAAAATACTTTAGACTCTGTACATTCCCCCAACCACCCCTCAACAGAATCACTAAGAGGAGGAACCCCCGACAAAGAAAAGAATCAGAGACTGTGGCCTCTGCAACAGACCTAATGGATATATATATATAAGCAAGATGGCAGAAATAGACTTCAGAGTACCAATTTTGAAGTTGATATCTAGGCTTGAAAAAATATTAGTGACAATAGGGAATCTCTAAGGGCAGAAATGAGATCTAATCAGGACAAACTAAAAAATGCTATGAATGAAATGCAGTCTAAACTGGATACTCTCACTGCCAGGGTAAATGAGGCAGAAGTACAAATTAGTGAGCTAGAAAATAAGACGATATAAAAGAAGGAAACTGAGGACGCCTGGAAAACAGTTTAAAGCCCAAAGGATCAGACTTAGAGAGATTAATGATGCAATTAAACATTCCAATTCAGAATTATTGGTATCCCTGAGGGGGTGGAGAGAGTGAGAGGTCTATAAGATACATTTGAGTAAATTGTAGCTGAGAACTTCCCTAATCTGGGGAAGGAAACAAGCATTCATGTCAAAGAGGCAGAGAGCAACCCTCCCAAGATTAATGGAACAGACCAACTCCCCAACATATAACGGTATGATTCACAAATCTTAGATCAAAGGAAATAATCCTGAAAGCAGCTAGGGGGAAGAGATTTCTTACATACAGAAGGAGGAACATCAGAATAACATCAGACCTGTCCAAAGAGACCTGGCAAGCCAGAAAGGGCTGTAAATACATATTCAGGGTACTAAATGAGAAGAACATGCAGCCAAGGATACTTTATTCAACAAGTTTGTCATTTAGAATGGATGGAGAGACAAGGAGCTTATAAGATAAGCAGAAACTGAAAGAATATGTGCCACCAAAGTGGCCCTGCAAGAACTATTAAGGATAATTCTATAAAAGAAGAAAGAGCTCTAGTAATACAGACCAGAAATTTAGAGACAATCTATAGAAATGAAGACTTCACAAGCAACATGATAGCAATAAAATCATATCTTTCAATAATCACTCTCAACATGAATGGCCTAAATGTTCCCATGAAATGGCACAGGGTTTCAGATTTAGTAAAAAAAAAAAAAAAAGATATGGCCTATCCATATGCTGTCCGCAAGAGACTCGTTTTGAACCTAAAGATACATGCAGACTGAAAGAGAGAAGATAGAGGGCAATTTTTCATGCCAACAAACCTCAAAAGAAAACTGGGGTAACAATTCTCGTATCAAAAAGTTAGTTTTTAAACTAAAGACTCTGATCAGAGTTACAGAAGGACACAATATCATTCTTAAAGGTTATATCCAATGAGAAGATATAACAATTGTAAATATCTATGCCCCCAACATGGAAGCAGCCAGCTACGTAAGCCAACTGTTAACCAAAATAAAGAAACATATTAATACTTTAATAGTAGGAGACCTGAACACTACAATCTCAGCAACAGGCAGATCATCTAAGCAGAAGATCAACAAAGAAGCAAGAGCTTTGAATATACTTTGGACCAGACAGACTTCATAGAAATATATGGAACATTCCACCCTAAAACAACAGAATACTCATTCTTCTTGAATGCACATGGAATTTTCTCCAGAATAGATCACATACTGGATCACAAATCTAGTCTCAAATGATAGCAAAATATTGAGATTATCCCCTGCATATTCTCAGACCACAATGCTTTGAAACTGGAACTCAGTCACAAGAAAAAATCCATAAGGAATTCTACCACTCAGAAGCTGAAGACCAGCCTGCTTAAGATTATTTGGGTCAACTAGGAAATTAAAGAAGAACTTAAACAATTCATGGAAACCAATGACAATTAAAACACATTATTCTAAACCTATGGGATGCTGCAAAGGCAGTCCTAAGGGAGAAATACATAACCATCCAAGCCTCACTCAAAAAAAAAAGAGAAAAATTCTGAATACACAAGTTAACTTTATATCTTAAAAGACTGGAGAAAGAAAAACAAATAAAGCTTAAGCCAAGTAGGAGAAAAGAAATAATTAAGATTAGAGCAGAGATCAATGAATTAGAAATGAGAAATTCAGTAGAGCAGATTTAAAAAAAACCCTAGAAGCTGGCTCTTTGAAAGAATTAATAAGATCAATAAACCACTGGCCAGACTTACCCAAGGAAAATAATAAAATTATGAATGAAAGGGGAGATGTCATGACTAACACCAAGGACATAGAAACAATTATTAGAAATTATTATCAACAACTATATGCCAATAAATTAAACAACCTGGAAGAAATGGATGACATCCTGGAAACTTATAAACTACCAAGACTGAAACAGGAAGACATAGACAATCTGAATAAACCAATAACCAGTAATGAAATTGAAATTGAAACCTCCAAAAAACAGGAGTGCAGGGCCTGATAGATTCCCAGAGGAATTCTACCAAACATTTAAAGAAGAGTTAGTACCTATTCTCCTAAATCTATTTCAAAGAATAGAAACAGAAGGAAAATTTACAAACTCATTCTATGAGTCCAGCAATACCTTGACCTCAAAACCAAAAAAGACCTGATCAAAAAGGAGAATTACAGACCAATATCCTTGATGAATCTGGATGGCAAAATTCTCAACAAGATCCTAGCCAATAGAATCCAACAGTATATTAAAAGGATCATCCATGATAGCCAGGTGGGATTTATTCCTGGGATGCAAGAGTGGTTCAACATTTGTAGATCAACTGACATGACAGAACACATTAATAAGAGAAGAGGGAAGAAACATGTAATCCTCTTAATTGATGCAGAAAAAACATTTGACAAAAACAGCATCCTTTCTTATTAAAAATCTTCAGAGTGTAGGGATAGAGGGAACATGCCTCAAATTCATAAAAACCATATATGAAAATCACGTAGTGAATATCATTCTCAATGGGGATAAGCTGAGAGCTTTTCCCTTAAGATCAGGAACACGAAAAGAATGTCCATTCTCACCACTATTGTTCAACATAGGACTAGAAGTCCTAGCAACAACAATTAGACAAAAAAAAAAAAAGAAATGAAATGTATTCAAATCAGCAAAGAGGAAGTCAAACTCTCTCTCTTCGCAGATGACATGAAACTCTATGTGGAAAACCCAAAAGCCTCCACCTCCAAATTACTAGAACTCATAGAGAAATTCAATAACATAGCAGGATACAAAATCAATGCTCAGAAATCAGTTGCTTTCCTGTATACTAACAATGTAACTGCAGAAAGAGAAATTAGAGAACTGATTTACAGAAGCACCAAAAATCATAAGATACCTTGGAATAAACCTAACCAAAGAGAAACTACCAAACACTTAAGAAAGAAACTGAAGAAGACACAAAAAGATGGAAAATATTCCATGATCACGGATTGGAAGAATAAACATTGTTAAAACATCTATCCTGCCCAGAGCAATCGATACTTTCATCACCATCCTGATGAAAATACCACTGACATTCTTCACAGAGCTGGAACAAACAATCCTAAAATCTGTATGGAAGCAGAAAGGACACCGAATCACCAAGGAAATATTGAAGAAGAAAAACAAAGCTGGGGCATCATGTTACCTGATTTTAAGCTGTACCACAAAGCTGTGATCACCAAGACAACATGGTACTTGCACAAAAACAGATGCATAGCTTAATGGAACAGAAAAGAGAATCCAGATATGTACCCTGAACTCTATGGTCAAATAATCTTTGACAAAGCAGGAAAAAATATCCAGTGGATAAAAGACAGTCTCTTCAGTGAATGGTGCTGAGAAAATTGGACAGCTATATATAGAAGAATGAAACTAGACCATTCTCTTATGCCTTGTACAAAGATAAACTCTAAATCAATGAAAGACCTAAATGTGAGGCAGGAATTCATCAAAATCCTAGAGGAGAACATCTCTTTGACACTGACCATAGCAACTTATTTCAGGACATGTCTCCAAAGGCAGGGGAAACAAAAGCAAAAATGAACTTTTGGGACTTCCTTAAGATAAAATTTCTTCACAGCAAAGGAACCAGTCGACAAAACCAAAAGGTAACCCACAGACTAGAGAAGATATTTGCAAATAACACTACAGATAAAGGGCTGATAGCCAAGATTTATAAAGAATGCCTCAAACTCAACACCCAAAAAACAAATAATCAAGTCAAAAAATAGGCAGAAGACATGAGTAGGCACTTCTCCAAAGAAGTGGAACAGAGACATGAAAAAATGTTCAATATCATTAGCCATCAGGGAAATTCAAATTGAAACCACATTGAGATACCACCTTACACTAGTTAAAATGGCAAAAATTAGGGGCGCCTGGGTGGCTCAGTTGGTTAAGCAACTGCCTTCAGCTCAGGTCATGATCCCAGAGACCCGGGATCGAGTCCCACATCGGGCTGCCTGCTCTGCGGGAAGCCTGCTTCTCCCTCTCTCACTCCCCCTGCTTGTGTTCCCTCTGTAGCTGTGTTTCTCTCTGTCAAATAAATAAAATCTTTAAAAAATGGCAAAAACTAACAAGGCAGTAAACAGTAAATGATGGACAGGTTGTGGAGAAAGGGAAACCCTCTTACTCTGTTGGTCAAATGCAACTTGGTGCAGCCACTTTGAAAAACAGTATGGAGAACCCTCAAGAAGTTAAAAATAGAGGTACCCTATGACTCAGCAATTGTGCTACTAGGTATTTACCACAAAGATACAGATGTAGTGAAGAGAAGGGTCTCATACACCCCAGTGTTTTAAGCAGCAATGTCTACAATAGCCAAATTTGTGGAAGGAACAGAGATGCCCTTCAACAGATGAATGGATAAAAAAAGATGTGATTCACATCTGCAATAGAATATTACTCAGGCATCAGAAAAGATGAATACACACCATTTGCATCAATATGCAGGAACTGGAGAGGATTATGCTAAGTGATATAAGTCAAGCAGAGAGACAATTATCAAATGGTTTCATTTATATGTGGAACAGACAGAATAGCATGGAGGACATTTGGAAAAGGAAGGAAAAATGAACGGTGGAATATCAGAGGGAGAGATGAACCATGAGAGACTATGGACTCTGGGAAACAAACTGATGGTTTCAGAGGGGTGGGTGTTCAGGAGATGGGTTAGCCTGGTGGTGGGTATTAAGGAGGGCATGTATTGCAAGGAGCAGTGGGTATTATATGCAAACAATGAATCACGGCACACTACATTAAAAACTAATGAAGTACTGTATGGTGACAAATTAATTAATTCCAGGCTTCAAATCTTACTGGCTATACAAACTTACAAAATTAACCCTTCTAGTTTTCAAGGCCAGACATTATGAGGACTTGTTTTCCCCATGTGCACTCCTTGATGGTTTACTATGATTCTAGATCCCTCCCTCCTGTGGGCAGCTCTAGGCCATCATTTTTGTCTTTTCTAACTTCACTGATATAGGTTCTTCTCTCCATTTAAGTGTGGAGTTTCTTTTGCCAGTTCATTTACTCAGTCATGACTGATATCTAATTGTAAACATGGGATAAGGTGAGCTTAGGGATCTCCTATCCTGCCATCTTCCCACACCTCCTTCATAACTGAGATATTTTCTTACAGGATTGTTATTTATAGTGAGAAATCAGTGAGAACTTCACCTTTAGTTTATTGGAGCTGACAATATGGTAATCTCATAAGCTTCTTAAGACCATATGGTGATGGCACAGTTAAGTATATGGCAATGTTGACACATAAAAATTATAACAGACTAAATAATGTGGCAGAAATTCATTTTCAAAATTTACCACATAGATTATTGAAGCAAAAAATGATACACAGCAAAATAACACTTCATATAAAATCACTTTCAGCAACTTTGTCTCTCTTCTCTACCTAAGCATATTTCCACACTGGAACAATATTACCACCAGGTGATCATCTGCTGATTGCATCCCTAGATAAAACTTTATATTTTTACTTGATCTTCACTTATGGTTCCTATTTCTTTAACCTTTGTCTCCATTAATATCAAAACAAATTTTTCTATTTAGTGGTATTATTTCTATTACATACACACGTAGAGAGATGACCAAATTCTCTAGCTAAAGAAGTCATATCAATGCTTTCCTGCCATATGTGTTTTTCCAATTTTCTCTTAGATCATCTTAAGCCAGATCAAGAGGATCATTACTTACATTTCAGTACCCATTCTATCATACGAATTTTGTTATAATATCTCAATGTGATTATCATTTTTATAAGTAAGAAAGTAAGTAATGAGCTCACCACATACTTAGCTTGGCCTGGAGAAATGATCTTGGATTTACTTTCACACAGTATATTTAGAAAATACTGGCAGAAAGTAATTGTACAATATTGTGTGCAAAGAGACTTTAACCTGCTATCTCTACTTGGAACACATGACCTGTAGGCTCACTCTAGAGTTGAATAAAGCATGATTGATATGCAAGTCTGACACAACATGACACTAAATATATATACTGTATATAATAACAACCAGATTTTCTTGTTTTCTGTATGAAGTTCTGATACATAAACACACACACACGCTTAGGCTCCAATATGAATAAGTCATAAAATGTTCATAACATGCTCAGTGTGAAACAAAACTGTGTATCAGTAACTATTAGATCTTTCAGTGAGATGACAATGTCCATTCTGTATATTCCATTCTACGCACTTGTATAATGTTAAGTAAACATTGGGCAAGATTAAAATACTCTGTATTCTGTGTAATTAATTTACTACCTCATTCAGGTATCATAACTTACACCTTTATATTTACTTTTTATTTTTTTACTCTCATGTATGCATTACCAGCACTAAAGAAAAACAAATGAAAAGAAAAACCCATATATCAAATATGAATCTCAAACTTACCTGAAAAGAAACCCACATAATGCTTGAACATTAAAATTCCCACTATGGAAGACTATCCTGATTAATTCTTTATGGGAACAGTTTTTTTTTATTGTTACTTAAATTTTTTTTCCAGTGTTCCAAGATTCATTCCCCATTCCCCACACCCAGTGCTCCACGCAATAGGTGCCCCCAGTACCCACCACCAGGATCTCCCATCCCTCCACCCCATCCCTCCAAGTCCCTCAGTTTGTTTCTGTGTCCAAAGTCTCTGTTGTTTTGTTTTTCTCCCTGGATTACCCTCCTTCTCATTTACTTTCCTTCTCCCACATTTTTTATCAATGTAATAAAGTTTATTCTCTCACTGTCATTCTTGCATGTGTTATCAGAATATAAATTACTATAAAAATTTTATGAAGCTATGATTTATTTAGGAAATGGCTTTTTCAGAACATCTGAATCTTAGTATACATATTTTGCTTTGCAATTAATAATAATTTCTAAGTGTTTATTAATGAAAGTCTATCGTAATATGACTCTCAGTGCAATGCTATGACTTACTGATAATGTCTCCATTAGAAGAGAATGCTTCCTCTATCCTGAAGACATCAATCTCTAAGTCCCAAGTAATGCATTCCCAATATTAGGCAATATTTCTAAGAAATGTACTGGCTAATATTTGTGCTAATTTTATGGGATATTTTAAATTTTCTATTAAAATATGTTATATATGTAAAAAGTCCATGCATGAAAAGTGTACAACTAAGTAAATTTGGACCATCCAAACAAAACAACTGATCAAGACACAGATCAATATACAAATTTGAAATAATAACATGGAAAACCTCCTATCAAGATTAATAGAGAATGGGAGATAACACAAAATATTAATAGTTAAAAGGCATACAAACAGATATTACTAAATAACTTGCAGTAATTAATTTGATGTTTCAAATAAAATGTTCATCTGACAAGAATCTTGAGTAAATGCAGTCGCAAAGAGAACAAAACTATATAATCTCATTTTTTATGAAGAAAAAAAAAAGAAAAATGTGAAATATATTTTCAGAATAGTTGCCTTTGGAGCAAAAGGGTAGCAGGGCAAAGAGCTGGTCATAAAGGAAGATTTTTTTTGTGTTACTTTCCTTCTATGGCTGAGTCCTATAATATATCATCACAATATGGAGAGTTTACTGCAAAGATATTATGCATCAATGTCCTGGATATAGACAGTATCACCAACTCCATGAATAGTGAATCTACTGATGGTAACAAATATTCAAGTACGGGCTTGTAAGAATATGTTTTTTAAATAAAAACAGACCGTACTGTTCCTGCTATCTATGTCTGCTCGAAGATTGATAATGATTGAGGTTCTAGAGGTCATTTCAATATCTGGCAGAGCTAATCTACTAATAATGACTATTTCTTAGTAGTTACTCAGTTCTTTAGAATTACCTTCTATGGTTCTAGATAATAACTATAAATTTAAAAATTATAGTAAATAAATACAAAAATAAGCTCTACTTCATAAGAATTGTGACAAAACTATGTCAAGAAAAAAGTTTGCCAATGCTTAAGGCAGTAGCCACTGGGTCTCAGAAAACACAAAATTTTCAACAATGCTTGCCAGGAAATATATAAACCACTTATCTTATGGATGTGTATTTCAAGTTTTAGTAAGAAATAATAATAAGTAAGAAAAAATAATAATGATATGATATTTCCATATCTCTCCATTTAAGAGTTATACTATAATATTCTTTTAAAGGCCTAGAACAGCCTGGTGTGGGTACTGAGGGCACGTATTGTATGGAGCACTGGGTGTGGGGCATAAACAACGAATCTTGGAACACTGAAAAAATAAAATTAAATTTAAAAAATTGATCTATTTTGTATTTCAAAAGAATTATTGCAACTTTTGTCATATAAAAACTTAATGGTTTTAAAGAGGCCTAACAAAATTTCACATACAACTTCCCATGTTGCAAAAATGAGAAACAATTCATGTCAATCCCCAAAGACTAAAGTAGAAACAGAAACATAATGCAGTGTGACCACAAAAACCTTATGAATCATAGAGTCTCTATTCTTAAATATCAATAATTAAGCAGATGCAGAAATCGTAATATTTTGGCATATTTAGATTTCACTGAAATAATTTTGATCCAATATGATACTTTTTTTTTTTATTGTTACTAAATTTTTTTTTCCAGTGTTTCAAGATTCATTCCCCATTCCCCACACCCAGTGCTCCCCGCTTTAGGTGTCCCCAGTACCCACCACCAGGCTCTCCCATCCCTCCACTCCCCTCCCTCCAAGTCCCTCAGTTTGTTTCTGTGTTCAAAGTCTCTGTTGTTTCGTTTCCCTCCCTAGATTACCCTAGTTCCCATTTGCTTTCCTTCTGCCACTTTTAAGAAGTTTTCTAATATTCTGCATCTTTCCATCAAAGCATAAAATAATTAAAATGAAAGAACAAATTATAAGCATACAATAATGTAGGTAACCTTGATAAAGGTTTCAATGAGGAAAAAAGACACATTATAAAAATATTCTTAAATGATCTTCTGAAAAGATGGACATAGAGATCTCAAGATCTGGCGACACAGAGTATAACATATGAGCTTCAAAGATTCTTTGTTTAGTTACTCACCTCTATTCTCTGAAGTCAAAGCCCTGATCCTAGTTCTTCTATCTCAACAAAGCATGGCAGAAAGAAAAACAAAGACAGTGTATCAGAAAATATTCAACAGTAAAATGAACAAAAGGCTAAATGTGATTCCATTGTCATTATTTAATATAAACATACAAAATTTTCTTCTTTTAGCCCAAATGAGAATTTTGGTACCCGTCACAGTTACTTCTCTCCTTAATTCAGTCATTTTTATCACCTCATTTTTTACTCAATAACATATTTACTCTATAAAATTATCTTTCTACAGCTTTTGTTCAAAGTATGCAAAATGAAGCAAATTTTGGATCACTGATCATATATACTTAGTGACTTATAAAATAAGACACAAATGCCCTGTTCTGGGAAAAAGAGAAAGCATGCTAACAGTGGTACTATGTTGTCACTGAGGGGTCATTAAAGGCAGCCAGGCCCTGAGAGTCTTATTTGTCCTAGTAGAGGGCAACTCATCTGGACCTCAGATTGACATCTGGAATGAGTCCTTCAGCGTCCTCAGACAATTGTGCTCATCATTGATCCAGACAAGCACCCTCCCAACAAATAAGCATTTCCATAGCCAGGCTTACATTGTGCAGGTTTGAATAAAGAACAGTAAATGTATAGTAGCTATTTTATTTAGTACCCAACTAATGGGACCCATATATATATTTATATATATTTATATATATATAAATGGGACCATATATATATTTATATTTATATATATATATATAAATTCTACATTTGATTGTTCTAATAAAATTAAGTAAGATATATTAGGAATATTTTTTAAAAACCTTTAATTAACAAAAATTATAAAGAGTAAATGAGGCACCAAAAATAATAAAAAGTGTGATTATAGCATAAGTGGAGCATATATGTTGTGAATATTTCAGATAAAGATTAAAAAATCAGTATTTAGCACAGTTGAATTTCACTACAAGATTATTTTTATTCAAAACAAAATTTTGAAAAAAAGAAATATGGAAATAATTCCCCAAAGTTATTCAGGTTACTTTAAAAAGATATTTTTAAAAGGGAAGAAATAATGAGGATTCTTTGTCCCATGTAGGAACACTCACTGGGAAAAATATCTCTCATAAAAAATTCTTCCTTAAGCCTCTTAAATAATGAACTTAAAGACTTTGAAGTACTAACACCATTAGTAATAAAACTCATAATTTCAAAAGCACTAAGATAGTCACTCACCTTTCTTCCCTGAAAGTTACTTTTTCACTTGAGAAAAAAACCAGTAACCTGTTCTAGCTTTTTCCCTGCAAAACATTACCAAAAAATAAATCAGGTAAGACAATGCATCAAATTAATCAAAAATAATGCATGACATTGGTTCTATTTTAATCATACAGACATCTTTTGTCAAAAACATCACCTTTGCTTGATCCTTTGTCATTTCTGTCATGTCATTTATTCATTTCCTCTATGAGTTATTTACTTTGCAAATGGCAATAATTCTTTCTGCTGAACTATTCAAATAACTATACAGCAGTTATCTCTAAAATGTGAAATTCTAAAGCCATATTCCACCCAGTAAAGACTGAAAATACCTTGTGACGTTAAAAATGCCCTGTGATGTGAAAAATGAAAAGAACATAATAGGAGTATTGTGAGACTACTTAGAAGTACTACAAAAGAATATTATGAGAGGTATTATGAGGATTATTGATGACCTCATCTACTGAACAGAACTAAAAGTGAGTCTTATTTGTATTTTTTTAAAGTAGCAGCTTTATTGAGGTATTGTTTACATATAATTCACCCATTTAAAGTATGCAATTCAATGGTTTTTAGTAAATGCCATATTGTGCAACCATGGCCACAAATTTATTTTATTTTATTTTAATTTTTTAATTTAAATTCAATTAGCCAAGGTATAGTACATCATTAGTTTAAAATGAGATACCACCTTACATGAGTCTTATTTGTCTTATTTGTCCACCCAGCTGGACATCAGCAACCCCAAATGCTTATGCTTATTCTTGATTCAAACAGGACCAGTGCAACCAGTAAGAATTCTTCACACCACACTAATGTTCTTAACAATTTACTACTTGCATTTAGCTTACAGTAAAAAAAAAAGCAGAGGTAGACCTTTAACTTGACTTTAGTAAGTCTGGTTATAATGGCAACTCCAGAAAATTCCCAGAATGCTTCTCTTTAGAATGATACGTAAAGTGATATTGCAGTGGGGAAGTTTTTAATTCTGATATATTTATTTAATAAGATAGAAAAAAATCAGGAGTTAAACGTGAAGTTGAATTATATCACTTAAAAATTATTAAATTATGTTAGGGTCTATCTGACAATGTGATATTACTTTCATTTTATTTGTATGATATATATATATATATATATTGAAAGTATAGGATCATTACCCTATATCATTCTGTTTTATTTCATTAGGAGCAACTTTATTTCAATACACACACATACAAACCAAATCTATTCTATGACTTGTCTTCACTAATCAATTAATTTAATTGCCTCCAATTAAAATACTCCCAAATATCTAGATTTTTAAAAATAAAACCCATTCTTCATTACTATTGTCTAGAATATATTTCCTCCCAGAAGTCATGAAAAATACCTTACACAAAAGAAAACTTTTGTCATTTTCCTGATCTAACTGACTCCTCAACATCTGAATTCAGTTTAGTCCAGTTGAATTTGCAAGAGCATCAAATATTAACAGCAAATAATTGAAAATAAGAAATAGATATAATAAATACATCTGATTAATACATGTAAAATATTAACCACTACATTCATTAAAGTAATAAATTAGCAACAATTATTATTGGTTAGTTACTTAAAATACACGAGGAAGGTGCCAATATTCAAATAAAATTTGTCAAGATAGCAAATACCTGAAGAGTCAAGATAATATTTAAGATTTATAAATATAGCATGCACACAAAGAAAACTATAGACGTATTTATAGGGACAGGCAGATGGTATACTATAAAAGTTATTCCTCATTTCAGATAAACTGGACTTACAGTGAACTTTGAATGATAATTCTTTCTCCCAAGCAACTACATACTCTCTAAAACAAAACAAAATGGAGAGTGCAAATAATTTTCCATTCTTATTCTACTCAAAATGTACAATGTACAAAAAAGAATGAGGCAAGTGAAACAAAAAATGTAACCCATTATCCTTAAAACTGACAGGCAGATGACCATATTGTAGAAGGAGTACAGAAAAAAAATTAAGCCTATTCTGAAAAATACACTGGCTGTGGAGGATAAACAATGAATCTTGGAACACTGAAAAAATAAAATAATGCAATAAAAATGCATAGAAAATGATGACAGATCTTATAAGAAAAATGGAAATGTTTATAAGCATGAACAAAATAGGTATTCTAGAAAGTAAAACTATAATATTTCTTTTGTAAAAAAATGGATGGAGAAAAATGACAAAGTAGGAAATTCCTAGCTCATGTATTCCAAGACAAATAATTATCTGGAAGCCATCCATGGATAAAAGTGCCTTTGTGGGAGCTTTGGGATCCAGGTAGGAGATTGTGACACTCCAGTGAGGCTCAAGACTAAAGAAAGCTGCTTTGAAAAGACAGATACACTTATGTATGATGGCTTACTAAACATGGTCCTTGATGCAGACTGAAAATGTCTCATCCTGCTATGGACTCAGCTCCAAGCCTGCTTGGCTGTGGTCTTGAAAGCAGCCTCATTCACTAAGGGACCCTAGAAGAGCTATGCCCATCTGTGTCCCCGGTAGTAATTTTCCAATCTCTGAATACTGAAGTGGTCCTAAGGCCTGGCCCTAGTCCTGCTCTGCCACAGTCTGGAGTCACTCTTGCCTACTCATGGACATGATAGGAAACACACCCATCTCTCTTCCCCTGGTACCCAACCCACTAACTTTAGTTTGAACTGTAGATCTTGACATAACCCTGAGACCTGGCTCCAGTTCTGCTGTATTGTAGCCTAGAGTCATCCCTGCCTCCCTTGCCTGTCCAAGAGCCCTGTGATGCATTTCAGCCTTTCTGGTAATAGTACCACTGACATCAGTCTTGTCTATGGACATGGAAGTGGCCCAGAGCCTTAGTCCAGCCCCATTAACAGTGTCTTGGGACAGTTCTACCCACACAAGGAATCTACAGTAAACACAATTTCCAAGGACATAATTATAGGTCCACTGTGTACATATTTGATTGTGGATCCAGAAATATAACTCTGTGACGAGCCCTTTTTTGACTATGATCCCAGAGGCAGTCCCACCTATCTGTTGATCCAACAGGAACCTTGCTTGCCTGAACCCTCAGTACTAGGCATGTCAACCATGAACCTCACTGTAGATATGGCAGCAGACACATGACCAAATTCAAGTCCTGTTCAACTGTGATACCAGAAACAATTCCATTAACCTGGGGACTTAGAAGGAGACTTTATTTACTGAAAACTGTATTCAAAGAAAGGAAGAGATATTTTCTCCCTCAAATGTACAGACATCATCGCTAGTGTACATAAATCATGAATCAAGAATCAGAAAAACATGAAACCACCAAAGGAAACTACTCAAGCTTCAGGAAATTAGCCCCAAAGAAATGCAGGTTTATGAATTGCCTGAAAAATAATTCAAAATTATTGGGTAAAGGAAGATGGTGGTAGAGTAAGAGAACCCTAGTCTCATCTTGTGTCATGAATGAAAGTAAATAGTGATCTCTTAAATCCCCCAGAAATAGACCTGAAGGGTGACAGAACAAACTCCACAACTAAAGGGAGAGAAGAGAACACATCAAAGAAAGTAGGAAGTGTGGAGGCATGGTTTAGGGGAGAAATGGATTGCAAGCGCTGCAGAGTGGAGAAAGTCATGGTCACAGAGAATGGCAAGAGAGACTGGAGTACATAGGAGAAGGCACAAAGAAAATATTTCTCCAAAGCCATTGAGTTGAAAAATAAGAAGGATTGAATTTTGTGAGTTCTTGAAACAAGTGGAGCTTTAATATTAAAGTTTAAAAGCTCAGTTGACTTGGCAGAACTAAAGCTCCAAGGACACTATGCTGCTCCTGAAGATTAGGCAAGCAAAAATGCAGGGGAAGACAGTATGAAAACAACAATATGAAGAAAACCTGGGGCACAGAGTGGGGGGATTATTTGCTCTTCCTGAAGCACATGCCTGAGACGGATTATTCATAGAGCTACCTCTCTGTAAATAAAGGAGCTTGTCAGAGACATTTCCCTTGACAGCCCTTTATAATGAACACAGAGCCATCTGTGGAATCCATACAGCACTGACACTGGCTATATAACTTAAATGCAGTGAGCTCCACCAGTCTGCACTCCAGTGGGACTGCCCTTCTCAGTCCCCATGTATCACTCCCAATGTAGTGGGACCATCCCACAAAAGACCTGCACAAACCCCTGTCTACACCATATTACCAGAAAGTTCTGTAGGGCTTCAGATCTGGTGGAGGTGATGACAGGTCTCATTTTACAAGTAGACCAGGGCACACCCAGTTAAAACTTGCCACATTCGGGTCAGGAACCAACCACTGCCCATAGCAGACAAGGAGAGCCTCTGCATATGAGTGGAATGACAGCAAAAATGCAACAGCAGAGCATGTACAACACACACCAGAAACATTCCCTGAAGAACCACGCTTTGGGTGCTACATAACTCTTCTTCATAAGGCCATAGCTTTCAGAAACAGTAGTCATAACTGACTTTTATTTTTTTTTCTTTTTTGTTAAGATTTTATTTATTTGACAGAGAGAAACACAGCCAGAGAGGGAACACAAGCAGGAGGAGTGAGAGAGGGGGAAGCAGGCTTCCTGCTGAGCAGGGAGCCTGATGTGGGACTTGATCCCCAGTCTCTGGGATCATGACCTGAGCCGAAGGCAGTCGCTTAACCAGCTGAGCCACCCAGGTGCCCCATAACTGACTTTTCTAATATAGAGAAGAAGGCAGAGACTTATGTGAAGATAATTTTAGATTATGTGAAGATGAAGGAAGTTATTCTGAATGAAAGAACAAGACAAGGTCATGGCCAGAGATCTAAGCAAAAGAGCTATCAGTAACATGCCTAATGGAGAATATAAAGCAAAAAATCATAAGGATATTGACTGGACTTGAGAAAAGAATAGATGATATTAAGAGACTACTGCCACAGAGATCAAGACTTAAAAGGGAAGCAAAGATTAAAAGTGCAATAAGTAAGATTAGAAATATTCTTGATGAAATGAACAGCAGGCTGGGAGAAGCAGACAAACAAATAGTGATGTAAAGACAACTTAATGGAAAACAATGAAACTCAAGAAAAGAGAGAAAAGAGAATTATGCAACACCAGAATAGACTTAGAGAACTCACTGGCTTCACCAAACATAATTGCAGTCATATTATGGAAATCCTAGAAAAAGAAGAAGAAAGGAGAAAAGGGGGAAAAAAGTTATTTGAAGTGACAATGTTTGAAAATTTATCTAATCTGGGGAAGGAAATAAACATCAAAATTCAAGAACCAGAGACCTCCCATTAAATTCAACAAAATCTTACCATCATTAAAACATATCATAGTCAAATTAACAAAACACACAGATAAGGAAAGATTCCTGAAACAGGCAAGGGATAAAAAGTCATTAACCTACAAGGGAAGACAGATCAAGTTTGCAGCAGATCTGTCCACAGAAATGAGCCAGGCAAAACAGTGGCAGAATATATTCAATGACTTCAATGAGAAAAATATGCATCCAAGAATTCTTTATCTGGCAAGGCTGTCATTAAGAATAGAAAGAGTTTCCCAGACAACAAAAAACTAAAGGAGTTCATGGCCATTAACCACCCATGAAAGTAATTTTAAGAGGACTCTTAATGGATAAAAGAAGACTAAAGCAACAAAGACTAAAAATGAGCAGAGAATATCACCAGAAACACCTACTTTACAGGTAACACAATGAAACTGAATTCGTACTTGTTAATAATCACTCTGAATGTAAATGGACTACATGCTCCAATCAAGAAACATAAGGTATCAGAATAGATTAAAAGAAAACAAAATACATTTATATGCTGCTGATAAGGGATTCATTTTAGACCTAAAATTATTTGCAGGTTGAAAATGAGAGGAAAAAGAAACATCTATCATGCTAATGGACAGTAAAAGAAACGTAGAGTAACCATACTTGTATCAGACAAATTAGGTTTTAAACCAAAGGCTGTAACAGAAGATGAATAAAGACAATTATGTCATAATTAAGGGGCCTGTCCATCAAGAATATCTAACAATTGTAAATATGTATGCTGCCTACTTGGGAGCAGTCAAATATATGAATCAGTTAATGAAAAACATAAAGAAACTCACTGATAACAATCCAACAATCATAGGGGACTTTAACACCTCATTTACAGCAATGGATAGATCATCTAAACAGAAAATCAACAAGGAAGCAGTGACTTTTAATGACACACTGGACTGGATGGACTAACTGTTATATCCAGAACATTTCATCCTAAAGCAGCAGAATATGCATTCTTTTTGAATGCACATGGAAAATTCTCCAGAATATATATTCACATACTGGGGCACAAATTAGCCCTCAACAAGTACAAGAAATCAATATCATACCATGCATATTTTCAGACCATAATGCTATGAAACTTGAAGTCAACTACAAGAAAAAAAAATTGGGAAGACCTCAGATACATGGAGATTAAAGAACATCCTACTAAGAATGAATGGGTTAACCAGGATATTAGAGAAGAAATAAACAAATATATGGAAGCAAATGGAGATAAAAACATAACAATCTGAAATTTTTGAGATACAGCGAAGACAGTCTTAAGGGAAGTATACTGCATACAGGCCTATCTCAAGAAGTGATAAAAGCCTGAAATATATAAAACCTAACCTTACACTTAAAGGAACCAGACAAGGAATGGCAAATGAAGCTTAAATCCAGCAGAAGGGAAATAATAGATTAATGCAGAAATAAATATTACAGAAACAAACAAAAACAAACAAAAAAACCCTGTAGAACAGCTCAATGAACTAAAAGCTCATTTTTTTGGTCAAACTTAGGGTTTCAGAGGGGGAAAGAGTGGGGGGATGGGTAAACCCAGTTATGGGTATTAAGAAGGGCATATATTGCAGGGAGCACTGGATGTTATATGCAAACAATGAATCATGGAACACTACATTGAAAACTAATGGTATGTTGATGGGCACCTTGGCTCATATATACAATGGAATACTATGCCTCCATCAGAAAGGATGAATATCCAACTTTTGTAGCAACATGGACTGGACTGGAAGAGATTATGCTGAGTGAAATAAGCCAAGTAGAGAAAGTCAAGTATCACATGGTTTCACTTACTTGCGGTGCATAAGGGGTAACCTAGAGGACAGTAGGAGAAGGAAAGTAAATGGGAAGTAGAATAATCCAGGGAGAGAAACAAAACAACAGAGACTTTGGACACAGAAATAAACTGAGGGACTTGGAGGGAGGGGGGTGGGGGGATGGAAGATCATGGTGATGGGTACTAAGTGTGCTCCACTGCATGGAGCACTGGGTGTGGGGAATGAATCTTGGAACACTGGGAAAAATTTAAGTAACAATAAAAAAATCAATTAAAAAGAAAAAAACTAAAGGAGATTAAAAAAATAAAACTAATGGTGTGCTCTATGGTGACTAACATAACATAAGAAAATTTAAAAATAAAAAATGAACATCTGGTTTTCTGAAAGAATTAATAAAATTAATAAACACTTAGCCAGACTTATCAAAAAGAAAAGAGATAGATCCCAAATAAATAAAATCATGAATGAAAGAGGAAAGATCACAACCAACACCACAGAAATACAACACCACAGAAATACAAACATAAGAGAATACTCCAAAAAATTACATGCCAACAAACTGGGAAATCTGGAAGAAATGGACACATTCCTAAAAACATATAAATTACAGAAACTGAAACTAGAGGGAAGAGGGACAAGATGACAGAGGCATAGGAGACCCTGTTTCAACTGGTACCTTGAATTGAGCTAAGTATCTACCAGAACACTCTGAACACCCATGAAATCAGCCTGAGAGGTAATATTATACACTTCTGGATCTCTATGGGGGCAGAATATCATCAGTGGGGAGGTACAGAGGAGTGGGATTTCTCAGACTAATATTGGAGGGTAAACAGAAGGGGGACGGGCCACCAGAAGTGACCCATTAGAAAGCATACCCTAATACAAAAGTGCCCTGGGGTACCATTATTAACTTGAAGATTGGTTAACAGCACTCTAAAAGAATAAAAGGTCTTAAGGGACAATTGGTGTGCTCAGGCAACCACAGTTATGGGCCTAAGCCCACAGCCCCAGGATGGTCACAGCCAATGCCCACTCGCACCTGAGAGAGCCAGGCACGGGCTCCACTGGGCAGTCCTTGGCCCACAGCCTTCCATGAATGTGCTGCTTCCAAGTCTGAGCACACCTGGCATGGTGTGGGCTCCAGACAGCACTCTGGGCAATGGCAGTCACTGGGATCAGGCTCACTCAGACCAGTATTGATTCCAGTTTTAGTGGCACGGGGGTGCAAAAACAAGCGAGGGCCTGGGGCAGCCACTGAGATGATGGCTAATGGTGAGCACTACCTGTAAGAGATGTGGTGGTCAGCGAAGTTTGCAGAAGGGGAGTCTATGTGTTCTGAAGAGGAGAGCTTACTGAGGCTTCTCTCTGAGGCAGAGGTCTGGATGTGGATAGTTTACTTTGCTCTGACTCTCTGAAAAGCCGCAAAAAAACCACCAAGAACAAAAATATCCAGAAAACAAAAGCCTGAAAAGCGGGTTTTCACAGAGCCCCTCCCCTTGGGCAGGGAGACTCAGCCCAAGCAAGATTGACTGAAAAATGAAGCAGGTCCCTCCCCCAGAAGACAAGCCAAAAGAACAAGAGGACAAGCACAGAGTCCCCATAAAACTGTAAAACTCCAACACCAAGGGAAAACAATATATTAAGCTCCCAGTATTGCCCCCCAAACCTGTATATTTCATAGATACAACTTTTCTTTTCTCTTTTCATTTTTTCAAATTCATTCTCACAATTATTGTTCTTTTATTTTTTGGCCTACTTACCATTACAACTTGATGTTTAAGACAACATATTCTATAATAACTTTTTAACTTGAACTTTTTCATACATATATCTTTGTTTCTTTCTCTTTTTCTTTTTTCTGTATCATATATATATGATAGATGGATAGATAGATATATATGATATATATATGATAGATGGATAGATGATACATGATAGATATAGATAGATGATAGATAGATAGATAGATAGATAGATAGATAGATAGATATAGATATAAGCTTCAAGATAGTCCTTTTTCCTTATTCAATACTACCCCTATATATAAAAATCTACATAAAAATCAGTTTTAATTTTCCTGTATCTCTGGAAAGTTGAGTCATTTAACAAAGATAACAAGGTACACTGAAGAAGAACCAAAATACCTTCCTCACTCACATTGCGGGTTTATAACCACCTTCCCATTTTATTCTTTTTTCAGTATTTTTCTGTATTTGTTTTTGTTTTTTGTACTATAGAAATCTTATTCTTCGGGTCTATATTGGCTGGGTTTTCCTTTTCTTCAACTTTTTTCAGTCTTTTTGTTTGCTCATTTTTGTTTTTGTACCTTATAAATATTATATTTGGGGCTTATTTTGGCTGGGTTTTTTTCTTTGTTTTTCTCTTTTTCTCTCTTTTTTCTTTCTTTTTGGTGGTGATTTCTGATTGCTCTGAAACTTTCTAGGGCGGACCTTGCCTGGATTATGGTTGATATATTCAGCTATATATCCCCTCAACCACCTCCACCAAAATGACTAGGAGGAGAAACATGAGAGTCAAAATTCAGAGACTGTGACCTCTGCCACAGAACTATTGGATATGGACATAAACAATGTGTCAGAAATGGAATTCAGGGTAACAATTACTGAGGCAATGGCTAGGTAGAAGAAGACCATTAGTGGCAACATAGAATCTCTGAGGTCAGAAGTGAGAGCTGATCTGGAAGCACTTAAAAATGCTATCAATGAGATCCAATCTAATCTAAATATTCTAACAGATAGAGTAAATGGGGCAGAAAATTTAATTAGTGATATAGAAGACAAACTAATAGAAAAGAAATAAACAGCTTGGAAATCACGAAAACAGAATTGCAGAAATAAATAGCACCATGAAACATTCCAATGTAAGAATTATTGGGATCCCTGAGGGGTTGGAGAGAAAGAGACTAGAATATATAGTTGAACAGCTCCTAAATGAAAATTTCCCTAATCTGGGGAATGGAACAAGTGTTTGTGTCCTAGAGGCAGAAAGGACACTCCCTCAAGATGAACTAGGGTATAAAGACCTCTAGGCATGTGATTGTGAAATTCACGAGTCATAAATCCAGAGAATATGTCTTAAGGGCAGCTAGGGGGAAGAGATTCATTACATACAGAGGGAGGACCATAAGAATAATGCCACACCTGTCCACAGAGACCAGACAAGCCAGAAAGGGTTGGCAATTCATATTCAGGAGAATAAATGAGAAGAACATGCAACTAAGAATACTTTATCCAGCAAGGTTGACATTCAGAATGGACGGAGAGATAAAGAGCTTCCAAGACTCACGAGGTCTAAACGATTATGTGATAACCAAGCCAGCACCACAAGAAATATTAAGGGGGATTCTATAAAAGAAGAAAAAACCCAAGAGTGACATAGAACAGAAATTTACAGAAACAATATATAGAAACAAGTTCTTTATAGGCAACATGATGTCAATAAAAACCAATCTTTCAATAACCACTCTCAATGTGTATAGCCTAAATGCTCCCATAAGGTGGCACAAGGTTGCATACTGGATAAAACAACAGTAACCATCCATATGCTGTCTACAGGAGACACATTTTAAACCTAAACATACATCGAGACTGAAAGTGAAGGGATGAAGAACCATCTTTCATGAAAATAGGCTTCAAAACAAAGCTGGGATAGAGATTCTCATATCAGATAAATTTGATTTTAAGCCAAACACTCTAGTCAAAAATACAGAAGGAAACTACATTCTTTAAGGGTCTATCCACCAGGAAGATCTAACAATTGTAAGTATTTATGCCCCCAATATGGGAGCAGCCAACTGCATAAACTAACTGTTAATCAAAATAAAGAGACATATTGATAAGAAAACACTAATTTTAGAGGATCTTAACACACCACTTTCAGCAATCGACAGGTCATCTAAGCAGAAAATCAACAAAGAAACAAGATCTTTGAATAACACATTGGACCAGATGGAGCTCATAGATATATTCAGAACATTCCACCTTAAAACACCAGGATATCCATTCTTCTTGAGTGCACATGGAACTTTCTCTAGAATAGACTACATACTTAGTTACAAATTCAGTCTCAAATGATACCAAAAGATTGAGGTTAGCCCCTTCATATTCTCAGATGACAATGCCTTGAAACTGGAACTCAACAACAAGAAAAAGTTTGGAAGGAATTCAAACACTTGGAAGGGAAAGACCATTCTGCTCAAGAATGTTTGGATCAACCAGGAAATAAAAGAACTTAAACATTCATGAAAACCAATGAAAATTAAGACACATTGGTCCAAAACCTAGGGGATATGGCAAAGGTGGTCCTAAGGAGGAAATACACAGCCATCCAAGCCTCACTCAAAAAAATTGAGAGAGGGAGGGACAAAATGGCGGAAAAGTAGGAGACCCCATTTCAAAGGGTCTCCTAAAGTGAGCTAAATATCTACAAGAACACTGGGAACACCCATGAAATCAGCCTGAGATGTAAGACTACACACTTCTGGATATCTACAAGAGAAGAGGATAATGAGTGGAGAGAAAGAGCGGAGCAGGAGCACTTGGACTGATTTCAGAGTAGAAATAGGTCTGAAATGACCCATTGGAAAGTAATTGCAGTCTGGTTAAAAGCACTCAAAAACAAAGGGTCTTAAGAGGCAACTGCAGAAAGCTTACAGCCACTGGCAGGGACATAAAGCTGCAGCTGGGCTGGGGATAGAAAGTGCTCCCCAGTGCCACCTGAGGCAACTGGGCAGCAGGAAGCCCCGAACTCCACACGCTTGGTCCGCTGCTTGGGCTAGGTGCACACAACCTGTGATAGAGATGACTTTGCAGCCTTTCACGTGATGTGTGGGACCAGCGTGAGTGTGGACTCCAGAAAGCATCTGGACAGTGACAAAGCTCTCACAAACCTTTATCAGTCGTGGTTTCTGTGGTGTTGGAGTGAAACAACAAGTGGGGGCTTCAGGCACCATTCTGGCTAGCAACTGTGGGTCTGTGCTGTGAGAGGTGGCAGGGTGCAGGGGAAAATACAGAGGGAGTCTGTGTTCCCAGCACCATCCAGAAGGGAGCTAACTGAGGCCCTCTCTAAGATGGAGGTCTGGGTGTGGACAGCTTACTTTGCCCTGACTTTCCAAAAAGCTGCAAAAAGCCATAAAAGAACAAATCCTCCAGAGAACAAAAGCCTGAAAACCCAGTTTCCATAGAGCCAAGCCCCTTGAAAGGGGGTGGGGAGACTCAACCCAGGTAATACTGACTGAAAAACAACACGGCAGGCCCCACCCCCAGAAGGCAAGCCAGAAGAACAAGAGGACAACACCAAAAGGTCTCCATGAAACTGTAAAACCCCAGGATATCAGGGAAAAAACAATATATTAAGCTCCCGGTACTACCCCCAAACCTGTATATTTTATAGATACAGCTTTTTCATTTTATTTTCATTTTAACTTTTTTTATTTTTATTTTTAAGTTTTCGTTTTAAATTTTAAATTCATTCTCATGGTTTTTGTTCTTTTATTTTTTTAACCCACTTATTATTACAACGTGATACTTAATACAACACTCCATAATGACTTTTTACCTTGGACTTTTTTCAAATACATATCTGTGTTTGTTTGTTTGTTTTTTTCTCATTCTTTTTTTCTTTTAAATATACATATAGATATAAGCTTCAAGGTAATCCTTCATTCCTATTCAATGCTACCTCTATATATAAACCAGTTTTAATTTACCTATATCCTTAGAAAGTGGAGTCTTCTAACAATTATAGCAAGATACACCCAGGAGTATCTGAAATACTTTCCCTGCCCACAATGAGGGTTTGTAGTCACCTTCCCATCCTATTATTCTTTCCGTGTTTCTGTGTATTTGTTTTTGCCTTTGTAATATATAAATACTGTTCTTAGGGGTCATCTGGGTTGAGTTTTGCTTTTTAATTTCTTCCCCTTTCTTTTACTTTTGATGGTATTTTTCTTTATTATTATTATTTTTTTGGTTTTGTGCCATATAAATCCTACCATTGGGGCCTGTTTCAGCTGGGGTTTTTCTTTCTTCTTTTCTCTTTTTCTCTCTTTTTTCTTTCTTCTTCCTTTTCAGTGGTGACTTCTGATTGCTCCAAAACCTTCCAATGAGCAACTCGCCTGGATCATGATTGATATATTCAGTGATACATCCCTTCAACCCACCTCACCAAAATTACTTGGAGGAGGAACACCCAATAGAAGAAAAACTCAGAGACTGCAACCCTGTCACAGAACTACTGGATATGAACACAAACAATATGACAGAAATGGAATTCAGGGTAGCACTTATCCAAGCAATGGCTAAGTTAGAAAAGACCATTAGTGGCAAGATAGAATCTCTAAGGGCAGAAGGCAAAGTTGAACTTGGAGAGGTTAAAAAAGGCTGTTATTGAGATCCAATCTAATTTAAATACAGTAACACCTAGGGTAAGTGAAGCTGAAGATTGTATTAGTGATCTAGAAGACAGATGGGTTGAGAAGAAGGAGCAAGAGAAGTCTTGGAACAAACAGCTAAAATCCCATGAAAATACAATTAGGAAATAAATGATGCCATGAAACTCTCCAGTATCAGAATTATTGGGATCCCTGAGAGAGTTGAGAGAGAAGACTAGAAGATATAGTTGATGGGGATAAAACTGATGCAGCCACTCTGGATAACCATACAGAGGTTCCTCAAAAAACTAAAAATAGGACTACCCCATGATCCAGCAATTTCATTAGTAGGTTTTTACCCAAAGAATACAAAAATACAGATTTGAAGGGTTACACACACACACACACACACACACACACACACACACACACACTGATGTTTATAGCAGCATTATCCACAATAGCCAAATTATGGAAAGAGCCAAAATGTTCATTAACTGATGAATGGTAAAGATGTGGCATATATATACACAATGGAATATTACTCAGCCATCAAAAAGATTGAAATCTTGACTTTTGTAATGACATGGATGGAGCTAGAATGTATTATGCTAAGTGAAATAAGTCCATCAGACAAAGATAAATACAATATTGTCTCACCTATATGTGGAATTTAAGGAACAAAACAGATGAACACACGTGAAAGTGGGGGTAAGGAGAGAGGGAAACAAACCATAAGAGACTCTTAATGATAGACAACAAACTGAGGACTGATGGAGGGAGGTGGGTGAATGATGGGCTAATAGGTGATGGGTATTTAAGAGAGCATTTGGATTGAGCACTGGGTATTGTATGTACGTGATGAGTCACTGAATTCTACTCCTGAAACCAATGTTGTGCTCCATAGTAACTGCAGAGAAAAGGAAACAGTCCATTGAAAAGGTCACCACAGGGGCACCTGGGTTGCTCAGTAGGTTAAGCATCTGACTCTTGATTTTGGCTGAGGTCATGATCTCAGGGTCATGAGCTTGAGCCATGATTTGGCCTTTGTGCTCGGTAAGAAGTGTGCTTAAGATTCTCTCTCTCACTCTTCCTCTGTCTCTCTATAACTGCCACTCTCCACTTTCTCTCTCCAAAAAAGGCAGCCTATGGAATGAGAAGAAATAGTTGCCAGCCATATGTTTGATTGATATCCAAAATACATAAGGAACTCACACAACCTAGTAGCAATCATCATCATCATCCTATTAAAAATGTGCAAGTGTCCTTTTCCAAAATGGATATAGAATGGCCAATGTGTACATGAGAAGGTTCTCTGTATCACTAATAATCAAGGAAATGCAAATCAAAACCACAATGCATGTAATTGTTGAATTGATATGTGTACAATAGAAACTAAGATAACATTTTATATTAATTATACTTTAAATTACACATGAATAAACACAAAGAGATATCATCACCATGGAAAACAGTATGGTGGTTTCTTAAAATAATTTAAAAAATACTTCCATATGAACCAGAAATCTCACTGTATCCCATAAAGTAAAATCAATATCTCAAAAAGATGACTGTGATCTCATGTTCTTTATAGCAGTATTTATGACAGTGAAGATATGGAAACAACCTAAGTGTCCATTGTCCAATGATGGATAAATTGATTTAAAAATATATATTCAATGGAATATTATTCAGCCATACAACAGAAGGAAATCATGCCATTTGTGGCAACATGGATAAATGTGGTAGACTGTATGGGTAAATGAAATTAGCCAAACCACATGATAAATACTATATTGTTTAACTTATATATGTAATCTAAAAGAAAAAAACAATTTTATAGAAATAGAATAGATTGGTGGTTGCCAGGAGCTGGTGAGGGGAGTCAAGAACATACAGGAAAAAAGGTACAAGTTTTGAGTTACAAGATAAATAAGTTCTGAGGTTCTAATACACAGAATGAAGACTATTTTTATAATACAATATTGTATACTTAAAATTTGCTGAGAGATTTTATTTTTTGTTTTCATTGCTATTTTGATTCCCATTTTATTAACATATAATGTATTATTTGTTTCAAGGGTACATATCTGTGATTCTTCCATCTTAGACAATTCACAGCACTCACCATAGCACATACCCACTACGAGGTCCATCACTCAGCCACCCCATCCCTCTCACCCTACTTTCTTCCAGCAACCCTCAGTTTGTTTCCTGAGATTAAGAGTCTCTTATGATTTATCTCCCACTCTGGTTTCATCTCATTTCATTTTTCACTCCTTGCTGAGATATTTTAAACCTTATAACACTCACATGCATACACAGCCACATGCCATGTGAGTTAATTATATGAAGTGATGGGTGTGTTAATTATGTGGATCTTAATAGTCATTTCACAATGTACAATATACAAAATCATAATGTTTACACCTGAGTTATATACAATTATAGTTGTCAATTAATCCTCAATAAAGCTGGAAAAAAAGAAAATAGAAGCTTTCACTGATTCAAGATATCAAACCACAAACGCATAGAGCCATAAGACTTTTACTAGATAGGTTGACTTTAAACCTTGGTGTCAAAGTTAACTGGAGACTGGGACTTTCATGACTGGGTAGTTACAGTATGCCCAAGGAACTTGAGAGTTCACTTTTAAAATATTATTTTTTTCATTTATTTTTTTTAAGTTCAGTTAGCCAACATATAGTTCAAGATTAGTTTTTGATGTAGTGTTCAATGATACATAACTTGTGTATAAGACCCAGTGCTCATTTTGACAGTATTAGTCATCTAGGGTGAGAACTACATTTCTCATATATGTATTGCTCATTTGAAGTATTCCAGAATTTCTATACAAGGAATTCTATTCTTACTCAGACTGTAGACTAGTCAAACATCAAACATGGACATCACAAATCAAACATTCACTTGACAATTTTTTGGATATATCATCAAAGATGAAATATCAAGAACAATAATCATTAATTGAAGTGTGTACTATCCTTTATAAAGAAGTGAACTATTGTTTCATTTCCATCCCTAGATTACCCTAGTTCCCATTTACTTTCCTTCTCCCACTGTCCTCCAGGTTACCCCTCATGCACCGCAAGTAAGTGTAACCATGCGATACTTGACTTTCTCTTCTTGGCTTATTTCACTCAGCATAATCTCTTCCAGTCCAGTCCATGTTGCTACAAAAGTTGGATGGAAACGAAACAACAGAGACTTTGGACACAGAAACAAACTGAGGGACTTGGAGGGAGGGGGGTGGAGGGATGGGAGAGCCTGGTGGTGGGTACTGGGGACACCTAAAGCGTGGAGCACTGGGTGTGGGGAATGGGGAATGAATCTTGGAACACTGGAAAAAAATTTTTAGTAACAATAAAAAAAATTAAAAAATAAAACACAAATACAAAAAAAAAGAAGTGAACTAATTTAAATATCAGATTTAAATTGAAACAGATATCAGACTGCATGTAATTTTTTCAAGATCACAGATCATAGGTAAAGTGCATATCAAAATATCAAATGTGAGGCCCCAAATGCCTGGGTCTTTTAGTTGTAAGTACTTTATTAATGATCAAAACATATCACAACACTATAACCATCCTGAAATATAACAGGAATGAATTTGTCTACACATGATTTTTAAGCTATAATAAATGTTACAAGACAATCAAAAAACATCTAAGTTTCAATTTTAAGCAAATTCAGAAAAAAGTGAAAATTTTCTTATAAAAGATTTTGTGATGTAGGCCACATTAAAGAGAAGAAAACCCATTATGATATTCATGTTTCCTGATAGACTAAAACTATCATCAAACCCTGTTTTCATTAGTCCAGTGGTCTATTTAGAAATTTATAGCTACCACAAGCAGTCACACACATAAAACCATAAACTAAATATATCTCCTACAAACCAGGCACCCATAAATGCATAATAAAAAAAATTAGTAAGGCCACCAAAACATTAGCTCCAATAATGGCTGAGGATTCAGTAATCAGGCCTAAATATTTGGAAAATGTCTGCCACTTAAGATCAGATGTTAAGAATCTACTGAAGATAAGATTAGGTTTTATCATTACCCAAGAAATGGCTTCCTACAAATATATATCTCCTTGTTCCTGAAAACTCTTACCAGGAATTAAAATCTTCAGTCCTAGTGCAGAAGTGGACTGTAGTCAGACACATTGCGTTCAATACGCCTAGGTTGAAAAATGGAGTCAAGGGCAACAGGCCAAATGTCCTCTTCTTCAGTACTCTTTACCTAAGGATATAGGAATAAGACAGTACTTAAAGATTAGAAAAATATCTCTAATGTGTATATAGTGTATTCATGACATTCTTTTATTTCTATAAGAGAGATATAGTTAATACAAGAGGCACTATTAGTTAGGCTGTAGATAACTTATTCAGTGAACACAATAAAGGTAAAATATACCAGTTTCTTTTCCTTGAAGAACCTGTTGAGATATTTTATACAGAAATGAATACTTCACTGATAATCCCTTGGTTATATATTCATCAAGCCATATCAGAAAGGACTGGCTTCTTCCAGAGTATGCCCATTACTTTGAAATGAGCATAATTTAAATACCTAAATGCAAGAACTGGGAATCAGATATAAGACTACGACTACACATTCATTTATTTAAATTTCTTGTATCATGGGTAAAACATATACATGAATCTCAAATCCTTGGTCACAATTGTTTCTGTGATTTCATTATGAATAGGCCTTCAATAATACATAATATCATAACTTTGAAATAACATAACAAGCATGCTTTTTTTCACTACTGCACTTAAACTTCAATAAATACTCATACTATCAGGGTGATACCAATGGATCACAAAACATAATATCAAATCAAAGAAAGTTCTGGTAAAGTGAAGATACTGCTCTGAGGATCCCATTAGGTAAGTCAATCACTAATTGAGGAGAACACTGATGATACTGATGTGCCTGAATGAATGACAGCAATTATCTTTTAGAAAAATATTTATTTGAGAGAGTGAGAGTGATTGAGCAGGAGAGTGTGGGATGAGGAAGAGAGAGCTGAAGAGAGTCCCAAATGACAGCTTGCTTCGCCTGAATCCTGATGCCAGGTTAAATCTCACAACCCTGGGCTCATGACTTGAGCTGAAGTCGAGTCAAATGTTCAAACAAATGAGCCCCCCAGGTGTCCTTATCTTTTTTCTTCTTTTTTTTCCCCTCATTTTCCCCCCAACAGCAGTTCTTAAAGGCCAAGTTCACTGGTCAGATATTTGGCATACTTGGAATTACTCAGTAGTCACCAAAGGTAGATACTCACATCTATTTCATAAGGTGATGCATCTCATAATATTCAGCATTCCAAAATGCAACTAGAAGAATAATACTAAAGTATCAGCCTCAAAGTAATAGGATAATTAAGATTTATAGAACACTAAAATGATATCAACCATTCTAAAAGTAATTTTTCTTATATGAGAATAGATATAGATTACCAAAATGAACTTGTCATATAGATTTGAGAGTCTCAAGTCCAAAATAAAATTCTCTTACAACAAATCTAAAGAAATCACAATTTTAGAAAAAATGATTATTACCTATCAGGGTCCATGGTTTTTAATAAACATGGTTTTTAGTCTGTTATGTCTTCTCAAAGTAATATGAAATCATATGATTGGCCCAACTCATAGCATTCCCCACACATATATCCCTTGTAATTGAAAAGGATTATCAAGGATCACAACCTTAAACCTTCATATTAGAGTAGATTGAAGTTTAGCATATTCAATGTGAGAAACTTGGGTGCTGTCAATTTTCCCTAAAGGCAGAAGACTAGAAGAGTATTCAGTAAATCTTATCTAAGAGAACAGAGATACAACTGTAGTTCAAAGTGATAATTAAATCTCTCATTCTATATGATCCATGCATCTTATACCTTAATGAAGAGACATCAGTTATCAAAAAAATGACACATTACATGAAACCTAGGTCACTGATTCATCAAATAACACAAAAGCAAACATGCAGGTTTTAAATTTTGGAGAACCTCTCAGGTGGTTCCATGCAGAAACAACATCTTACTATTAGTTACCTCTTCTCTACATACCCAGGAATCCATATCATTGACAACTGGTATCAACCTTAAGTGTATACACTTGATTATAATGAAATACATTAAATTCAGGATATGGATATCAGATATCCGACAACTCATAATTGTTTTCAATTTCACAAATTAATGACAGTGCATATACCTGAATTTCAAGGTGGTGGATACAACCTTATTTTCTTTATGTTATAATTTGTCATAAGTAACCCTAAATATCACAAAATCATAGCAACTTGAACATAACGTAATAGAGATAAATATGCCTATTCCTGTATTTGGACAAAAAGAATATCACACTGTAAAGATGACATGAATAAATTACAGAACTTTTCAACTTATCAATCTAGTTTTGTAAAAACTAATCAAGCTTTTATCATAAGAATGTCATCAAATAGGTCCATCAGGCACCATTAGAAAGAACCTATAATTCAATTCATGCTTATTTGGTCCATAAACCCAGTCTACTTGAAGATCTTATTAGTAATAACTGACAATATTCACAGCATCTTCTTTTGTTATTTTGACAAAAATGGAACCACATGCACTCAGTAGATGAAAAAGAATTTTTCAGATTGCTTATCATTTTATTCCATTTCAAGTTTCATGGGATAAGCATATTACTGAATCTTACATTCTCACCCTAATTGTCATATTCTTTCTGTTATAACAAGTTCATCAATGGCTAAGCACATCCTTACACCATTACAATTTCTTAAGAGATTATAGGAGAAAATGGCCTTCTTATGTATTCAGAACCAAATGGATTTGCACATTGATTATGGAACCAATGAATCACAAATTTTATAAAGTTAAAATCAAATCAAATTGAGATTAAAAATATAAAATTTCTTGTGAGGATCACAGAAAGAAGGTAAGCCACATACTGAGAGAGAAAAAAAAGGATAATTATGCTCACCTTTTGTAAATGAGTAAACCTACTTGTCTTAAAAGTGAATTTTCAATCTTCCAACAATTTGTTTGGAATTTATCTTTCAGCAAAGGCATCCAGTTATGCATAAACAATGGGTTGGTGCATCTTTTGTCAGCAGGACTTACAAAAATGCCCAATATGAAAATCAAGTGCAAGGTTATTCATCATTTAATCCAATTTCAACCTGGGCAAGTATTTTAATGAAAACTACAGTCTTACCCTAATCATGGGAGTCCCTCAGTAGTGAGAAGTTAATCAGCAATAAAACAATAATCCAGGAGCGCCTGGGTGGCTCAGTTGGTTGAGCAACTGCCTTCAGCTCAGGTCATGATCCTGGAGACCCGGGTTCGAGTCCCACATCAGGCTCCCTGCTCAGTGGGAAGCCTGCTTCTCCCTTTCTCACTCCCCCTGCTTATGTTCCCTCTCTGGCTGTGTTTCTCTCTTTCAAATAAATAAAATCTTTTTTAAAAAAGAATAATCCATCACTGTTAAATACTATACTAATATTATAGAAAAATAGTTGGTCTATTTGTGTTTTTCAACCCTACTGAATATAGTGCATTGAATATAATTCCAATGTATTATAACATTTTCAGCATTCAATTAACTAATTTCTGGTACAAAGTGGAGATTTTTTAAAATAAGTATAGCATCAGATATGTCAATTGATCATGGAGAAAAATGATCTATAATGCTGTTTCTATTTCTTAAATGAGTAAATCTAATTGTTATAGAATTGAGTCTTCACTAGTTTAATAGTCTCTTTGGATATTTCAGTTAGCAAAGGCAGCCACTGACTCATAATAAATGAGATTGTCACAGTAAGATTTACTGAAAAACTCAATGTAAGAACAAGCAAGGTCTCAGTACCAAATGTCAGAAAAAGAGGAATATATATATGAATATATATATATATATACACATAAAGAATCAGAATTTATGGTTCACTTGGCAATGCATAAAAAGAACTGTGCAAAAGAAGCTTCACACAGATCTCATTGAGGCCCCAAATTACATTCCAATCAAAGGGAACTAAGGAATCCAAACTTCTTGTCCCATGATTGTCACTTATGCTGAGCTTCAGCATAATTCAACAGAGCTTGATTTTTGTGTTTTCACTTCTGTTCAAGACATTAATGCTTTATTTACTCAAGCCATCACATTTGTATGCTACATATAGTTAGACAATATGATTACCAGAGATAGCTTCCTTAAACACTAGTGCTAAAGTGGATTAAATGCTGACATATTCAGTGTGGGACACTTGCATGCTATAAATCGCCCTATGGACAACAAGGCAAAGAGTGTTCTTTGTTAATAGTATTTCTCTAAGAGGACAAGAGTGGAACTACAGTCAACAAGAAAGATTACATCTTTTGTGTGTGTGTGGCTCCTGCTTGGTCATACTTTTTAAAAAAGATTTTATTTATTTCTTTGAGAGAGCAAGTGTATGAGAGAGAGAGAGAGAGAGAGAGAGAGAGCGCACAAGCTAGGGGTGGGGAGGCACAGAGGAAAGGCAGAAGCAGTCTCCCTGCTGAGTGAGGATCCTGACTTGGGACTTAATCCTAGGACCCTGAGATTATGACCTGAATTTAAGGCAGATGCTTAACTGACTGAGCCACCCAGGAACCACCTGCTTGTTCTTTTAATATGATTGATAGATTTGTTATTCGAAATATGACCCATTACTTAAGCTGTGGACCAATAAATAGCCACATATGTTAAGAACCAAGAATATATCTTGATGGAATCCCAAAAATTCATTTTTGCTTTTGTTTCCCTTGCCTTTGGAGATGTATCTTGAAAGAAGTTGCTGTGGCCAATGTCAAAGAGGTTACTGCTTATATTATCTTCTAGGATTTTGATGGATTCCTATCTCACATCAAGATAAAACCTTCTGCACAGCAAAGGAAACAGTCAACAAAACGAAGAGGCAACCCATGGAATGGGAGAAGATATTTGCAAATCACACTACAGATAAAGGGCTGGTATCCATGATGAATAAAGAACTCAAACAAGACCCAGAAAACAAATAATCAAGTCAAAAAATGGGCAGAAGACATGAACAGACACTTCTCCAAAGAACATGTATGAATGGCTAACAGACACATGAAAAAATGTTCAACATCACTAACCATCAGGGAAATAAATCAAAATCACACCGAGATACCACCTTACACCGGTTAGAATAACAAATATTAACAAGACAGGAAACAATAAAGTTGGAGAGGATGTGGATAAAGGGGAACCTTCTTTTACTGTTGGTGGGAATGCAAGTTGGTATAGCCACTTTGGAAAACAGTGTGGAGGTTCCTCAAAAAGTTAAAAATAGAGCTCCCTATGACCCAGCAATTGCACTACTGGGTATTTACCACAAAGATACAGATGTAATGAAAAGAAGGGCCACATGCACATCAATGTTAATAGTAGCAATGTCCACAATAGCCAAAATTGTGGAAGAAGCGGAGATGCCCTTCAACAGATGAATAAATAAAGAAGATGTGATTCAGATATACAATAGAATATTACTCAAGCATCAGAAAGGGTGAAAATGCATCATTTGCATCAACATGGAGGAACTAGAGGGGATTGTGTTAAGTGAAATAAGTCAAGCAGAGAAAGACAATTATATGGTTTCACTTATATGTGGAACAAAAGAAATAGCATAGAGGACATTAGGGGAAGGAAAGGAAAAATGAAGGGGGGGGAATCAGAAGGGGAAATGAAGCATGAAAGACCATGGACTCCAGGAAAAAATCTGAGGGTCTCAGAGGTGTGGGGAAATGGGTTAGCTCAGTGATGGGTATTAAGGAGGGCACAGATTGCATGGAGAACTGGATGTTATATGCAAACTATGAATCATGGAACACTACACTAAAAACTAATGATATACTGTATGGTGACTAACATAACATAATAAAGGTGAAACAAAAAACAAATATAGGTTCATATTGAAAATCTGAGAAGAAATTATTACCCAGTAGAAACAAAAGCTTCTCATTACCATCCATTCACTAAATATGCAAGGGTCCATATCAGTAACAATTGGCACCATACATAGCATATACATTCTTTTATAATATATGTAATAAAACCACATGAAACTCAGAATATGAAAACAAGATTTCAGGTCACCTGTAATTGCATTCAATTTCACAAACCAAAGGCAACCTGCACATGAATCTCAAACTATTTATATAATGACCAAAATCTTTCAGTTGTGATTAGGGCCTGAATGATCCGCAAACATCATTAAACCATAGCAACCCCCAAAATAGAATAATATAAATAAGTCATTTATTTGTGCATTTATAGAAAATTAATATTTTACTAAAGAGATGATTGTAATAAATTACAAAACTTTTCATCTCTAAAACACATTAGGATTTAAAAGTAGGTCTTTAATGAGGATCCCGTTAAGCAAGTCAGTCACTCATTGGGAAGAATAGGTATTACTTATTTATTTTGCATGAGTGAGTGTATTTAATTATTTTAAAGGACACACTTCACTAGCCAAATAACCTATTTGAAATTTTTTAAGCACTAAAGGTAGAACTTACATCTTTTCCACAGAATGGCACATCTCTTGCCGGTTGGATATTCTGAAGCCCATGTTGAGGAAAACATAAATCAAGATCTCAACTCTAACAAAGTATAAATATTATGAATAAAGACACTGTATATGCAGACCATATCTTCTTTATCCATTCATCTGTTGAAGGGCACCTTGGCTCTTTCCACAGTTTGGCGATTGTGGCCATTCCTACTATGGAATATTATGCCACCATCAGAAAGGATGAATACCCAACTTTTGTAGCAACATACGGGAAACTGGAGGAGATTACTCTGAGTGAAATAAGCCAAGCAGAGAAAGTCAAGTATCATATGGTTTCACTTACTTGTGGAGTATAAGGAGTAACATGGGGGACAGTGGAAGAAGGAAAGGAAATGTGAGCTGGGGTAAATCAAAGAGGGAGATGAAGCATGAGAGATTTTGGACCCTGAGAAATAAACTGAGGATTTTTTAAGGGAGAGCATGGGAGGATGGGTGAGCCTGATGGTGGGTATTGAGGGGATGAATTGCATGGAGCACTGGGTGTGGGGCATAAACAATAAATCTTGGAACACTGAAAAAATAAAATTATTGAAAAATAATAAAGACACTAAAATCAGGATCCAAATTTTAAAATGTCTCTTAGAAACAGATAAAGATAGAAAAAAAACAAGATTCTTCAGAAGGGTTTCTTTCTACAACCCCCCAAATAGAATACCCCAGAGTTTAATTTTTGCTTACAGCTTGTTGCAGGGATTGTCACTTTCCTTGGGTCTTGGCATAATACTACTGAGCATAATTTTTGCATCATTACATCTCCTCAAGGCACTCTTCATATATACATCCACTTTATCTTGTAAGCACCAGAATAGCATCCTTAAACTGTGGTTCAACAAGTAGAGGAGACCACTTAGATCAACTATATTATACTTGGATGGTAGCACTTGTCTCAGTGTAACATGCCAAAGAGTGCTCTTCCTCAATCATCCTTATCTAGGAAGATAGAGGTAGTATAGTAGTTCAAAATCAGAAACACATGCATATATGGCTTATACATACTATTAGTGGAGAGATGGTTTATACCATCACAAAGATACATTACTGAGGCTCTAAATAATTGAATCATCAACATTAAGACAAAGCATACAGTTTTCTTGACATTGGATACCCTGTAATATTAGATATCATGCTATAGAGTAAACATGATTAAAAATATTCTGTTATTTAAATAAAATTTCAGTAAACAATAAACATTTCTGAAAAGGATGTCATCAAGTAGGTCACTCACTCACTGAGAGGAACCCATAATGATGTTCATGATGATGGAATTGGTGAAGTTATTCATTTCAAAGTTCTGTCATCATTTACAGTATACATTTTTATTATTCTGAAAAAAATGGGGTCACATAATACTCCTAAGTTAAGATTTAGACATCAAATTATCCAATTTAAGTCTTACAGGTATTAATTTGGTCATCAAATTATTCAATTTAAGTTTAATAGGCAAAGCACATTACTTACTCACACATTCTCCTCTGTTAGCACAGTACTGCAGTTAAGGGAACTTTATCAGCTACCAAAAGCAACATTAGACTACCATAATAATACAGCAAATTTTTTCTAGACATTTATTTACAACTAAATGAATATTACATTTTGAACTAGGTAGCAGAAAATCAAACAATTGTTCAACATTCAACTATCTGAAGTTTGTATAAAAAGTACATATTTTGTCAATAGGATAACATCAAGAAGAAAAAAAAAGGAGTATTGATATTCAGTTTTCCTGAATGAGTAAAACTGCCTAAGGTATAAATCTCCACTAGTTCAATGTTTATATGAGATATGTATGTCAAAAGAAGCCACTGATCTCTTATAATGGAATGTTATATTTCTTGGAATCAAGTCTTACTGAAAAAAAATGAGATAAAAAAAGCTAAGAAATAAGATCTGAATATGCCATACTTTAGAAATCACAGATAAGTGAAACAAAGCTTAAAGAGTAAAAGATTTTTGTTCACTTATGGCTACATAAATAAGGTTGGGCAAACAAGTTATTCATGAAGTTTTACTATCTCAAGTTCAAGATAAAATTCTCCTAGAAGGGAAATGAAAAGTTACTATCATCTGTCCCAGAAATGTCATTTAATCCTAGACTAATTCTATCAAGCATAACCTTTATTGACGTTTTGTTGTTGTTTAGAGAAACTTTTTTGAAAGATTTTATTTACTTGTTGAGAGAGAGAGAGAGAGAGAGAGAGAGAGAGAGAGAGAGAGAACACAGGAGGAGAGTGAGAGGAAGAAGCAGACACCCTGCTGAGCATGGAGCATGATGCGGGGTTAGATCCCAGGACCCCAGGATCATGACATGAGCCAAAGGAAGTTGCTTAAACAACTGAGCCACCCAGGCACATAAATTTTAAATAATGATTTCTCTTCAAGACAATTTGAAGTCCCATCATTAACAAAAGCCATGACACTTCCCATGCACTACAAAATTGAACATGATTACCTTACCAGCAAGTCTTGAAAGCCTGGTGAAGTGTATTGGAGTTCAGGAGTACTTATTACATGATCCTTGGGTGATATCAATTGCTCCAGTCACAGCATGCTACAAAATGTTTTTCCATATTATTACCTAAGAGAACAAAAATAGAACTGCTATTAAAGAGAGAACTACATCTCTCTGGTGCATATGGGTCATGAATGTTTTTAATTAAATGAGAAAAATGTTAGTATTCAAAAAATGACTCATTTCAGAGTTTAGTTCTTTCATTAACAAAAACTAATGAGAATGAAACTTACAGGTCATTTAACTTTGGAGATGCAATCCAGTGTCTTCATGTAGCGTCAAGATAATTTCATTGATTGTCACTTGTCTATATAGTCAAGAAAGCCATATTATTAACATTTGTCATGGTTTATTGTATATGAATGCTTACAAAGCACTGGCACTCTTAAAACCAGATAAATCTCAGGATTTGGATATCAGATAATAGAACACATGGAATTGTATATATTGTATTCATTAGCTTGGGAAACCCATATATAGGTTTCTTTAAAAATGGATTTAATTTTAACATATATGGGAAATGCAAATGACCAAATATTACATTACCTGTTCCATAGTCAGAGACCTTTAGTGATGATATTTATATCGGTAACCCCAAAGCAGCCTAACCTCAAAAACATTATGTCAAATGACAGAAGCCAGACACAAAAGAATGTATACTCTATGAGTTCCATTTAGATGAAATTCCTGTATGGGCAGAGCTAATCTATAGGAATAGAATTTGATTGGGCAAGGAGGGGAACTGACTAGAAAGTTGATTGGGCAAGGAGGGGAACTGACTAGAAAGGTGAACAAGAGAAATTTCTGGGGTGATAAAAATATTTTATTATTGAATACAGTTACCCAAAGACACCAAAATGAACCATTTGAAACCTATGTATTTTATTGTATGTTACTTACATTTTGATTAAAATACATAAAAATAGCCCTTTGTACTGTCATTTGCAAATATCTTGTCCCATTCCATGGGTTGCCTCTTTGTTTTGTTGACAGTCTCCTTTGCTATGCAAAAGCTTTTTATTTTGATGAAGTCCCAAAAGTTCATTTTCACTTTTGTTTCCTTTGCCTTTGGAAACGTGTCTTGAAAGAAGTTGCTGTAGCTGATGTGAAAGAGGTTACTATCTATGTTCTCCTCTAGGATTTTGATAGATTCCTGTCTCACGTTGAGGTCTTTCTTCCATTTTGAGTTTATCTTTGTATGTGGCATAAGAGAATGGTCGAGTTTCATTCTTCTGTATGTAGCTGTCCAATTTTCCTACCACCATTTATTGAAGAGACTGTCTTTTTTTCCACTGGATATTTTTTCCTGTTTTGTTAAAGATTATTTGACCATAGAGTTGAGGGTCCATATTTGGATTCTCTACTCTGTTCCATTGGTTTATGTATCTGTTTTTGTGCCAGTACCATGCTGTCTTGATGATCACAGCTTTGTAATAAAGCTTGAAATCAGGTAATGTGATGTCCCCAGCTTTGTTTTTCTTTTTCAAAATTTCCTTAGCAATTAGGGGTCTTTTCTGGTTCTGTATAAATTTTAGGATTGTTTGTTCCAGCACTTTGAAAAATGTCAGAATTTTGATTGGGATGTCATTGAAAGTATAGATTGCTTTGGGCAGTATAGGCATTTTTGTTGATGTTGTTACTAAAATTTTTTTTCCAGTGTTCCAAGATTCATTCCCCATTCCCCACACCCAGTGCTCCATGATTTAGGTGTCCCCAGTACCCACCACCAGGCTCTCCCATCCCTCCACCCCCCTCCCTCCAAGTCCCTCAGTTTGTTTCTGTGTCCAAAGTCTCTGTTGTTTCATTTCCCTCCCTAAATTACCCTAGTTCCCATTTAATTTCCTTCGTTTATTCTTCCAACCCATGAGCATGGAATGCTTTTCCATCTTTTTGTGTCTTCTTCAATTTCTTTTATGAGTGTTTTGTAGTTCCTCGAGTACAGATTCTTAACTTCTTTGGTTAGGTTTATTCCAAAGTATCTCATGGTTTTTGGTGCTATAGTAAATGGAATCAATTCTCTAATTTCCCTTTATATATTTCCATTGTTATTGTACAAGAATGCAGCTGATTTATGTGCATAGATTTTTGTATCCTGTCACATTACTGAATTGCTTTATGAGTTCTAGTAGTTTGTGGATGGAGTCTTTTGGGTTTTCCATATAAAGTACCATGTTATCTGTGAAGAAAGAGTTTGACTTCTTCTTTGCCAATTTGAATACCTTTTATTTCTTTATGTTGTCTGATTGCTGTTGCTAGGACTTCTAACACTATGTTGAACAATAGTGGTGAGTGTGGGTATCCTTGAAATGTTCCTGATCTCAATGGGAAGGCTGTCATATTTTTCCCATTGAAAATGATATTCGCTGTGGGCTTTTTGTAGATAGATTTTATGAGGTTGAGGGATGTTCCCTTTATCCCTATACTTTTAAGAGTCTTAATCAGGAATGGATGCTGTATTTTGTGAAATAATTTTCTATATCAATTGAGAGGACCATGTGGTTATTCTCTCTTCTCTTACTGATTTGTTCTATCACACTGACTGATTTGTGAATGTTGAACCACCCTTGCATTCCAGGGATAAATTCCACCTGGTCATGTGGATAATCTTTTTAATGTACTGTTGGATCCTATTTGCTAGGACATTGTTGAGAATGTTGGCATCCATATTCATCAGGGGCCACATCAAAAAATGGGCAGAAGACATGAACAGACACTTCTCCATAGAAGACATACAAATGGCTAGCAGACACATGAAAAAATATTCATTGTCATTAGCCATCAGGGAAATTCAAATCAAAACCACATTGAGATACCACCTAACACCAGTTAGAATAGCCAAAATTAACAGGCGACAATAAACATTGGAGACACTGTGGAGAAAAAGGAACCCTCTCATACTGTTGGTGGGAATGCAAGTTGGTGCAACCACTTTGGAAAACAGTGTGGAGATTCCTTAAAAAATTAAAAATAGAGATATTCTATGACCCTGTAATTGAATTACTGGGTATTTACCCCAAAGATACAGAGGTAGTGAAAAGAAGGGCCATTTGTACCCCAACATTCATTGCAGCAATGGTTACAATCGCCAAACTGTGGAAAGATCAAAGGTGCCTTTCAACAGATGAATGGAGAAAGAAGATATGGTCCATATAGCCAATGGAATATTATGCCTCCATCAGAAAAGAATACCCAACTTTTGTAGCAACATTGAAGGGATTGGAGGAGATTGTGCTAGGTGAAATGAGGCAACAGAGAAAGTATCATATGGTTTCACTTACTTGTGGAGCATTAGGAGTAACATGGAGGACAGTGGAAGAAGGAAAGGAAATGTGGACTGGATAAATCAGAGAAGGAGATGAAACATGAGAGACTTTGGCTCTGAAAAAACAAACTGAGGGTTTTGGAAGGGAGGGGGGTATGGGGATAGATGGGACTGGTGGTGGGCATTGAGGACATGAATTGCATGAAGCACTGGATGTGGGGCATAAACAAATGAATCTTGGAATACTGAAAAAATAAAGTCAAAAAAAGCAAAAAAATGAAAAAGATGAATTATTGTGTAATTTGAAGATAACAGCTAGGTTTAGAAATTAAAAGTTTACTTAAGTGATTTATTGATCAGCAAAAAATGTAATACTTATAGAAGAAAAACAACAAGAGCAGAAAATACAGGAGTGTGTTTTAAAAATTTTCAAGTTAAAAAAAATGTTATGGGGTGTTGTATTGAGTATCATGTTGTGATTAAAAGGTGGTTAAAATTGAAAGAAGACAAAACTGTAAGAATGTATTTTTAAGTTTAAAATGGAAGCTTTAAAAGTAAAAATAGAAAAAAGTTTAAAAAAGCAAGTAAGGTGGGAAACTGTATCAATAAGGTATAGGGCTTTTGGTACTTGTAGTCAGTACCAGAAGTTTAATAAATTGCCTTTCCCCCGATTTGGGGTTTTACATTTTGAGTGCTGTCCTTCTGAGCTTCTGGCTTGCTTTCTGGGGGCAGGGTCTGTGGAGCTGTTTTCAGTCTCTTCTACCTGGGCTGCGTCTCTCCGCCCCCTTGCTAGAGGCTGGTCTCAATGGTAACCAGGTTATCAGGTTACAATTCTCTGGTGGCAGAGCATTGTTCTTTTACATCCTTTTTCAGCTGCTGAGGAAGTCAGGTCGGAGCAAGATGTCTGCGCCAGACCTCCTTCCCAAAGAGAGCCTCTACACAGAGAGGGGCTCTTTCCTACCTCCCGTTTGACAGCCTGTCACAGCCAGGCACGTGCAGACACTGGATTGATTTCTGCCCACGCCCCCGCTTGTCGCTTCACTTCTGCACCTCAAAACCATCAAACCAGGTGGGTTTTATCCCAGGGATGCAAGGGTGGTTCAACACCCGCAAAACAATCAACGTGATAGAACAAATCAATAAGAGAAGAGAGAAAAACCACATGGTACTCTCAATTGATGCAGAAAAGGCATTCAACAAAATATAACATCCATTTCTGATCAAAACTCTTCAAAGTATAGGGATAGAGGGAACATTTTTCAACCTCATAAAATCTATCTACTAAAAACCCACAGCAAATATCATCCTCAATGGGGAAAAACTGACAGCCATTCCTCTGAGATGAGGAACAAGGCAAGGATTCCCACTCTCACCACTACTGTTCAACATAGTGTTAGAAGTCCTAGCAACAGCAATCAGGCAACAGAAAGAAATAAAAGGTATCCAGCTTGGCAAAGAGGAAGTCAAACTCTCACTCTTTGCAGACGACATGATACTCTATGTGGAAAAACCAAAAGACTCTACCCCAAACTACTAGAACTCATACAACAATTTGGTAATGTGGCAGAATACAAAGTCAATGCACAGAAATCAGTTGCATTCTTATATACTAACAACAAAAAAATAGAAAGGGAAATCAGACAATCAATTCCGTTTACTATAGCACCAAAAACTATAAGATACTTAGGAATAAACCTAACCAAAGAAGTCAAGGATCTGTACTCGAGGAACTACAGAACACTCATGAAAGAAATTGAAGAAGACACAAAAAGATGGAAGAGCATTCCATGCTCATGGATCAGAAGAATAAACGTCAAAATGTCTATACTGCCCAGAGCAATCTATACTTTCAATGCCATTCCAATCAAAATTCCACCAACATTCTTCAAAACGCTGGAACAAACAATCCTAAAATTTATATGGAACCAAAAAAGACCCCAAATCGCTAAGGAACTGCTGAAGAAGAAAAGCAAAGCTGGGGGCATCTCATTACCTGACTTCAGGCTTTATTACAAAGCTGTGATTACCAAGACAGCGTGGTACTGGCACAAAAACAGAGAAATAGGCCAATGGAACAGAGTGGAGAGTCCACATATGGACCCACAAATCTATGGGCAAATCATCTATGACAAGGCAGGAAAAAATATCCAGTGGATAAAAGACAGTCTCTTCAATAAATGGTGCTGGGAAAATTGGACAGCTACATATAGAAGAATGAAACTAGACCATCCTCTTACACTACACACAAAGACAAACTCAAAATGGATGAAAGACTTCAATGTGAGGCAGGAATCCATCAAAATCCTGGAAAAGAACATAGGCAGTAACCTCTTTGACATCGGCCACAGCAACTTCTTCCAAGACGCGTCTCCAAAGGCAAAGGAGACAAAAGCGAAAATGAACTTCTGGGATTTCATCAAAATAAAAAGCTTCTGTACAGCAAAGGAAACAGTCAACAAAACAAAGAGGCAACCCACAGAATGGGAGAAGATATTTGCAAATGACACTACAGACAAAGGGCTGGTATCCAAGATCTACAAAGAACTACTCAAATTCAACACCCACAAAGAAGATGAACATATCAAAAAATGGGCAAGAGACATGAAGAGGCACTTCTCCGTAGAAGATATACAAATGGCTAACAGACACATGAAAAAATGTTCAGCGTCACTAGCTATCAGGGAAATTCAAATCAAAACCACACTGAGATACCACCTTACACCAGTCAGAATGGCCAAAATTAATAAGTCAGCAAACAACAAGTGTTGGAGTGGCTGCAGAGAAAGGGGAACCCTCTTACACTGTCGGTGGGAATGTAAACTGCTGCAGCCGCTTTGGAAAACAGTGTGGAGATTCCTTAAAAAATTAAAAAATAGAACTACCCTATGACCCTGCAATTGCACTACTGGGCATTTACCCCAAAAATACAGATGTAGTGAAAAGAAGGGCTATATGTACCCCAATGTTCATCACAGCAATGGCCACAATCGCCAAACTGTGGAAAGAGCCAAGATACCCATCAGCAGATGAATGGATAAAGAAGATGTGGTACATATATACAATGGAATACTATGCCTCCATCAGAAAGGATGAATATCCAACTTTTGTTGCAACATGGACTGGACTGGAAGAGATTATGCTGAGTGAAATAAGCCAAGAAGAGAAAGTCAAGTTTCACATGGTTTCACTTACTTGTGGTGCATGAGGGGTAACCTGGAGGACAGAGGGAGAAGGAAAGTAAATGGGAAATGGGGTAATCCAGGGAGAGAAACGATACAACAGAGACTTTGGACACAGAAACAAACTGAGGGACTTGGAGGGAGGGGGGTGGAGGGATGGGAGATCCTGGTGGCGGGTACTGGGGGCACCTAATGAGCAGAGCACTGGGTGTGGGGAATGCAGAATGAATCTTGGAACACTGGAAAATAAAAAAACTTAAGTAACAATAAAAATAAAAGAAGAAAAACAAATCCCCTTAAAATCTGGTCTTCAGTGTTGTAAACCTAGACTGAGCCTCTAGGTTTTTTATGGAACGGTGTAATGTCATTGAACATGACTTTTAGGTAAACAAGTCTTGTCAATACAATATAAGGTCTCAAAATTGGTGAAGCACAGAATTCCCCAAGCATATATATACTTGGACCTAACTATGCTTACCAGAAAAGTTTGACAAAGCATACAAGTTTCTTGCCTTTGGAAAAGTCATTAGGAGATGTCGTGTTGAAATAAGAGCATCTCATTGACCATTTTTGGTGTATTTGATCAAGGAGGAACATCAGCAACATTCGAACTATTTAATTGCATTTTAACTTGATTAAAATGAAGCAATAGGAATACCTGGGTGGCTCAGCCAGTTAAGGGTCTGACTTTTGCTCAGGTTATGATTCCAGGGTCCTGGGATTGAGTCCTACAATGAGTTCCTTGCTTAGTGGGGAGGTTGCTTCTCTCTCTGCCTGCTGCTCCCCCTGCTTGTGCGCTCTCTCTCTCTCTCTCTCTCTCTCTCTGACAAATAAATAAATAAAATATTAAAAAGTGAAACAACAAATCCATCTGAAACTTATTTTCTAGAAAACAAGATAACAATAACTGGAATTGTGTTTTTCATCAATATCTCAACCCATTTATGGGAATTTTCAGGCTGTGGCTGATAAACTATTTTTTTATGTTAACAGTCTCATTTATGTCCCATCATTATCTCAAAACATAATAATTCAGATGGTTATGCCCACTTCTATACTCATAGATAGGATTGTAAAGGTTGGAGATAAAACCAAGGCTCAGAAAATTTGTTAAATCCATGACTAGCAAAGAAACTAAATCAGTAATAAAAATTTTGCTGAGTAACAAGGGTCCCGGACTGGATGTCTTCCCAAGGGATTTCTACCAAACATTTAAAAAACTGATACCTTTTCTTCTGAAATTGTTCCAAAAAATATAAATGTAAAGAAAACTTTCAAACTTTTTCTATGAGGCCAGAATTACCTTGATTCCAAAACAAAGACTCCACTACAAAAGAGAATTATGGAACAATATCTCTGATAAATCTGGATGCAAAAAATCTCAACATGATACTAGCAAATAAATATCAACAGTACACTAAACAAATTACTCACCATGGTGCCTGGGTGGCTCAGTTGGTTAAGCATCTGACTCTTGATTTTGTCTCAGGTCATGATCTCAGGGTCATGAGATCAAGCCTCATGCTAGGTCCTATGATCATCATGGAGTCTGCTTAGGATTATTTCCCCCTTCCTTTTCCTCTCCCTCCTCTCTGCTCATCCCACTGTTTGCTATCTCTCTATCTATCAAAATAAATAAGTCAATAAAATCTTTTTTTAAAAGCCTTGGAATTTCTCAAAATGGATGGAGAAATAAAGAGCTTCCAGGACCACCAAAGTCTAAAAGATTATGCAACCACCAAGCCAGCACTGCAAGAAATACTAAGAGGGGTTCTATAAAAGAGAAACAAACCCAAGAGTAACACAGAACAGAAATTTACAGAGGTAATCTATAGAAACATGAATTTCACAGGCAACATGATGTCAGTAAAAATGTATCTATCAATAATCACTCTCAATGTGAATGGACTAAATGCTCCAATGAAAGTAACAGGGTTGCAAACTGGATAAAATGACAGGACGTGTCCATATACTATATAAAAGAGACACATTTTGAATCTAAAGAAAAATTCCAGATTCTTTTGAGGTCCATACCAATGGACCTCAAAAGAAAGCCAGGGTAGTGATTCTCATATCAGACAAATTGGATTTTAATCTAAAGACTGTACTCAGAGACACAGAAGGACACTACATAATTCTCAAAGGGTCTATAGACTAAGAATATCTAACAGTTGTAAATATTTATGCTCCCAACATGGGAGCAGCCAACTCCATAAGCCAACTGTTAAACAAAATAAAGAGTCATATTGATATGAACACATTAATTGTAGGAGCTCTGAACACACCACTCTCAGCAATGGGCAGATCATCTAAACAGAAAATCAACAAAGAAACAAGAGCCTTGAATAACACATTGGACCAGATGGATCTCATAGATATATTCAGAACATTCCACCCTAAAACAGCAGAATACTCATTCTCAAGTGCACAGGAAACTTTATCCACAATAGACCACATATTAGGTCACAAATCAGGGCTCAAATGACACCAGAAGATTGAGATTATTCCCTGCACACTCTGACCACAATGCCATGAAAATTGAACTCCACCCACAACAAAAAGTTCAGAAGAAAACCAAATACCTGGAAGCTAAAGACTATCACACTCAAGAATCTGTGGATCAACCAGGAAATCAAAGAAGAACTGAAACACTTCATGGAAACCAATGAGAATGAAGATATATTGATCCAAAACCTATGGGATACAACAAAGGCAGTCCTAAGGGGGAAATACATAGCCATCCAAGCCTCACTCAAAAAAAATTGAAAAATCCCCAATACACCAACTCTCATTACACGTTAAAGAACTGGAAAATCAACAACAAATTAAACCAACCCCACACACACAAGATGGGAAATAATTAAGATTAGAGCAGAGATCAATGAATTAGAAACTAGAGATACAGTAGAACACATCAATGAAACTAGAAGCTGGTTCTTTGAAAAAATTAAAAAGATCGATAAGCCATTGGCCAAACTAATCCAAAAAAAAGGGAGAAGACCCAAATTAATAAAATTATGAATGAAGGAGAGAAATCACGACTAACATCAAGGAAATAGAAACAATCATCAGAAATTACTATCAGCAATTACATGCCAATAAGTTAAACAACCTAGAGGATATGGCTACATTCCTGGACACTTATAAACTTCCAAGACTGAAACAGGAAGACATTGAAAATCTGAATAGACCTATATATCTAGTAATGAGATTGAAGTAGTGGTCAAAAACCTCCCCCAAAACAAGAGCCCAGGATCAGACGGATTCCCTGGAGAATTATACCAAACATTCAAAGAAGAACTAACACCTATTCTCCTGAAGCTCTTTCAAAAAATAGAAACAGAAGAAAACTTCCAGACTCTTTCTATGAATCCAGCATTACTCTAATCCCCAAACCAGACAAAGACCCCACAAAAAGGAGGACTTCAGACCAATATCTCTGATGAATATGGATGCCAATATTCTCAACAAGATCCTTGCTAACAGAAACCAACAATAAATTAAAAAAATTATCTACCATGACCAGGTGGGATTTATCCCAGGGATGCAAGGGTAGTTCAACACTCGCAAATCAATCAATGTGATAGAACAAATCAATAAGAGAAGAGAGAAGAACCACATGATACTCTCAATTGATGCAGAAAAAATTATTTCACAAAATACAACATCCATTCCTGATTAAAACTCTTCAAAGTTTAGGGATAGAGGGAACATTCTTGAACATCATAAAACCTATCTATGAAAAACCCACAGCAAATATCATTCTTAATGGGGAAAAACTGACAGCCTTCCATCCGATATCAGGAACAAGGCAAGGATGCCCACTCTCACCACTACTTTTCAACATAGTGTTAGAAGTCCTAGAAACAGCAATCAGACAACATAAAAAAATAAAATGTATTTAACTTAGCAAAGAAGAAGTCAAACTCTCTCTCTTTGCAGATGACATGATACTCTATGTGGAAAACCCAACCCATCCCCAAACTACTAGAACTCATACAGCAATTCAGTAATGTAGCAGGATACAAAATCAATGCACAGAAATCAGTTGCATTCTTATACACTAACAATGAGAATATAGAAAGGGAAATCAGAGAATGGATTCCATTTACTATATCACCAAAAACCATAAGATACTTAGGAATAAATCTAACCAAAGAAGATAAGGCTCTGTACTTGAGGAACTACAGAACACTCATGAAAGAAATGAAGAAGACACAAAAAGATGGAAGAGCATTCCATGGATCAGAAGAATAAACATTGTTAAGATGTCTATACTGCTCAGAGCAATCTATACTTTCAATGCCACTGTGATCAAAATTCCACCAACATTCTTCAAAGCGTTGGAATAAACAATCCTAAAATTTATATGGAAACAAAAAAGACCCAAAATCTCTAAGGAATTATTGAAGAAGAAAAACAAAACTAGGGGTATCTCGTTACCTGACTTGAGGCTTTATTACAAACCTGTGATCACCAAGACAGCATGGAACTGGCACAAAAACAGACAAATAGACCAATGGAACAGAGTAGAGAGGCAAGATATGGACCCACAAATCTATGGTCAAATCAAATCATCTTCGACAAAGCAGGAAAAAATATCCAGTGGAAAAAAGACAGTCTCTTCAATAAATGGTGCTGGGAAAATTGGACAGCTACCTCTAGAAAAATGATACTAGACCATTCTTTTATACTACACACAAAGGCAAACTCGAAATGAATGAAAGACCTCAACTTAAGGCAGTAATCCATCAAAATCCTGGAAAAGAACATAGGCAGTAACCTCTTTGACATCAGCCACAGCAACTTCTCTCAAGACACGTCTCCAAAGGCAAAGGAGACAAAAGCAAAAATGAACTTTTGGGGCTTCATCAAAATAAAAAATCTCTGTGCAGCAAAGGAAACAGTCAACAAAACAAAGAGGCAACCCAAGGGATGGGTTTATATTCAAGATCTATAAAGAACTACTCAAACTCAACATCCAAAAAGAAGATAAACACATCAAAAAAAATGGGCAAGAGACATGAAGAGGCACTTCTCCATAGAAGATATGCAAATGGCTAACAGACACATAAAAAAATGTTCATCGTCACTAGCTATCAGGGAAATTCAAATCAAAACCACACTGAGATACCACCTTACACAAGTCAGAATGGCCAAAATTAACCAGACAGGACAGGAAACAACAAGCGTTGGAGAGGCTATGGAGAAAGTGGAACCCTCTTACACTGTTGGTGGGAATGCAAGTTGATGCAGCCGCTTTGGAAAACAGTGTGGCAATTTCTTAAAAAATTAAAAATAGAACTACCCTATGATCCTGCAATTGCTCTACTGGGTATTTACCCAAAGGTACAGATGTAGTGAAAAGAAGGGCCATATGTACCCAATGTTCATTGCAGCAATGGCCACAATTGCCAAACTGTGGAAAGAGCCAAGGTACCCATCACCAGATGAATGGATAAAGAAAATGTGGTACATATATACAATGGAGTACTATGCCTTCATCATAAAGGATGAATATCCAACTTTTGTAGCAACATGGACTAGATTGGAAGAGTTATGCTGAGTGAAATAAGCCAAGTAGAAAAAGTCAAGTATCACATGGTTTCACTTACTTGTGGTGCATAAGAGGTAATATAGAGGACAGTAGGAGAAGGAAAGGAAATGGGAAGTAGGATAATTCAGGGAGATAAATGAAACATGAGCGACTTTCGACACAGAAACAAACTGAGGGACTTGGAGGGAGGGGGTAGGAGGATGGGAGAGCCTGGTGATGGGTACTGAGGGTACGTATTGCATGGAGCACTGGGTGTGGGGCATAAGCAATGAATCTTGGAATACTGAAAAAATAAAATAAAGTTAAAGTTAAAAAAAAAAGCATTGGAACTTCCAATGGCAAAAAAAGTAATGTTCTTGTAGTCACTGCCCAGGCCCTATGGCATATATTCAGTGTTATTTATTTACCATCATTTTTTCTTCACCCTATTTCATTTTTCATATATTCCTTAACCTATTTTACTATTTCCATAGGATATAAAAAACAAAAGCCCAGCCAAAGAGAATAGATGTTGAGATATATCTGTCTATAATTTAGGTGGGTCAGTAGATGGCATCACCATAAACTGGAAAACAAGTGACCTGAGAAAGAAATTCTATGACAGCATCCAGTGGGTCTAGTACCAGGATCCACGTGCCGGGGTCACTGACTGAATCTGAGTTTTACCAAATGTCTTAAAAGTATACCCTGGGGTGCCTGGGTGGCTCAGTTGGTTGGGTGACTGTATTTGGCTCAGATCATGATCCCAGAGACCTGGGATCGAGCCCCACATCAGGCTCTCTGCTTGGTTGAGCGCCTGCTTTTCCCTCTCTCACTCCCCTTGCTTGTGTTCCCTGTCTCACTGTGACTCTTTCTGTCAAATAAATACATAAAATCTTAAAAAAATATTCACCATGATTAAGTGGGATTTATTCCTGCATTCCAGGGATGGTACAATATTTGCAAATCACTATATGTGAAATACTACATTAATGAAAGAAAGGATAAGAAGCCTATTATCCTCTCAATAAATGCTGAAGCAGCATTTGACAAAATAGCATCCATTCTTGTAAAAACCCTCAACAAAGTAAGAATTCCTGGACATACCTCAACATCATAAAGGGCATTAATGGAAGACCCACAACTAATATAATTGTCAATGAGGAAAAACTGACCTTTTCTTCTATGGTCAGGAGCAAGATGGATGTTCACTTTCATCCTTGTTATTTAACGTAGTACTGGAAGGTATAGCCTCAGCAATCAGACAACAAAAAGAAATAAAAGGCCCCCTGGGGTTCCTAGGTGGCTCAGTCAGTTGGGCATCTGTCTTCAGCTCAGGTCATGATCCCAGGGTCCTGGGATCAAACCCCACATTGGGTTCCCTGCTTGGCAGGGAGCCTGCTTCTCCCTCTCTCCCTCTACCTGCTGCTCCCCCTACTTGTGCTCTCTGTCAAATAAATTAAAAATCTTTTAAAAAAAGAGATAAAAGACATCTAAATTGTCAAGGAAAAAGTAAAAGATACACTATTTGCAGATGACATGATACTTTATTTGGAAAACCTGAAAGCCTCCACTAAAAACCTACTAGAATGGTCCGTGTCAGAGACGAGGCTCACAATTTACTTCTCTGGCATATGAGATGGCTCAAGAGCAGATGTTCCAAGGGAAGTCAACACAGTCTGGAAAAAAGGTATCACATCACACCACTAGGACTCCGCTGTCCCTCCCTGACATGGGTCTAGGGAACCAAAAACTCTGGCATCTGAGGCATGCATCCAAACCTGGAAGCTTCCACTAACCTCTAATTACTGATGCCCCTCATGATTGATGCTGAGACCTGGCCAACCTTTCATTTCCCCAGCACATAGGATGGCTCAAGGTAGACTTTCAAGGGGACATCCATGCCATCTGGACAACAAGGGCTTCAACCCCTATGCCAATGCCACCGCTGGAGCTGATGCCCCAACTCAGACCTTCTGATCCCACAATGAAAGCCTCTGGGGCTCCACGCCAAACCCAGAGCCTCCACTCACCTCTCATGGTTAACAATGTGCCCAGACCCCAGAGACCAAGGCACGCTGAAAGACACAAAGAGAACAGGGCTGCTAAACAATGGCTCTCCAGAAGGTGTCCTGGGAGGAAGAAGGGGTCACTAAGAAAGGCACAATGCCTGAACACCTCGTGGCACCTGGAGGCCCAAAGATAAGCCAGGGCCACAACAGGGAGCCTCAAGAGATCATGCACCTCAAAACCCAAAATGGAGCACTCCCACAGAGCCCCAAGGATCTAGGCCATGCTGACTTTGGGATAGTGCCCAGAATTGGGCTTTAGCATACTCCTATTGACCATGATTTATAGGTCATTATCATTCTTTGAGACAATATGAGTTCTCATCATTGACCCAAGCAAGGCAGTGGTGACATGTGCAGTCCCAGCCCTCCCCCAGAATCTCCTTACTGGGGGCGCTTACTGTGGAGCAGAATACTTCATGGGCCTTGAGACTTTGTGCCTCTTTCCAGGGCTGAGCCATGCAAGACTTGACCTTCAGGGTGGGACTCTAAGGAGAGAGGGATAGACCAGTTCTCCAAAGGCCCTGTTCCACAGCACCTGTCCTGTGGACAGATCTTGCTATTCATGAAGACATGGCAAGTGGTGGCAAGGCTTGCAGCTGACCAGCACACTGTTTGGGATTACAAGGAAGGAACAGAATACAAGAGCACTGATGCCCATTCTTGGGCAACCCAAAGCAATGGAGAGCATGGTCCTACTGGACCCTAGCCTTGCTGGGGCAGACTCCAGGAGATAGACCAGCACTCAAGGGTATCAAGAGTACCTCCACTCTATGAGAGAGTGCAAGGGTAGAGTGATAGTACAGAGAGGCAGGGTGAGGCCTGCCATAGATGGGGACATCAGTGGCAATCAGAGCCCAGCATGAACCCTGGAACCCAACACATTTTCTGGCCTAAAGAACTTCAGGGCCAAGGACTGAATCCCAAGCCTGCCCTCTCTGTCAAGGGACCTGTCTCTCCACTGACTGTGCCTCCACCCACACCCCAAGTTGTCCAGGGTCCTGGTGAGTGACTCAGGGCCAACCCCTGCTATGCCTAAGGACTCACAGTTTCCTGCCCAAGGCCCAATGAAAGCTTTCTGTCTTGCAGACGAAAGAAGTCAATGAGGCAAGCTGTTAAACAGCCTCATGGTATCCTGAACTCTTTGGGAGATGGGTGCCTACTCAATGCACCAGGAAGCTTGCCAAGGCATGAGGTTTCAGGAAGAGCACGCAGCTGAAGACTTAGGGGCTACTGGCCTCAAGTGGCCCATGTTGACCTTCTCAGGAGGGCCCACAGGCTAAAGCGAGAGGCCTCAGGTGACCTCAACTGCTGGCATGCTGAAGGCTGCATCCCTGGACTTTCAGAACCTGGTCAGTGACCTTACCAACATTTCATTTAACCTGCACATGGGATGGTTTAAGGGCAGACATTCAAGGGAATGTCCACACCATCAGGAAAATGAGTGCTCCCTCCACTACACCAATGCAACCACCAGAGTTGCTGCCCAACTCGGGACTCCTGAATTGACCATGAAGGCCTCTGGAGCCACCCTCCAAGCCAAAGGTCTCCATTCACCTCCCAAGGTTGAATCCACACCCAGACCCTGGTGACCAAAGACTGCTGAAAGATACAAGGAGAACTGGATTGTTAAGCAATGGCTCTCCCGAAGGTATCCTGGGAAGAAGAAGGGTTTGCTAGGCCAGGCGCAATTCATGAACACCTCATGGCACCTGGAGACACACAGACAAGCCAAGGCCACATCACAGAGCCTCTAGACATCATGCACCTCAAATGCCCAAATGCAGCATTCCCACAGGGCTCTGAAGATCTGTGACATGCTGAACCTGGGATGGTCCCCAGCATTAGGCCTCAACATAAACCTATTGAGCATGATTTTGAAGTCATCACTTCAAGACAATATGAGATATCTTCATTGACCCAAGAAAGACAGTGGCCATGTGTGAGGTCCCCCCTCCACCAAATATGCTTCCCAGGGGTGCTTACTATGGAGAGGAATGCCCCAGGGAGCTTGAGACTTGGGCAGGTTGCCAGGGATGTGCCATGCAAGACTTGGCCCTCAGGGCGGGATCCTCAACCGGGGATGGTTCTAAGGAGACAGGGATAGGCCAGCAGTCCAATTTCCCTGTTCTGCTGCACCTTCCTTGTGGCCAAGTGCTGCCATTCATGAAGGCCTGGCCGGCCATGGGAAGGCCAACACATTGCTTGTTACCGCAAGGGAGGAGCAAAGAAAAGGAGCACCAATGCCCATTCTAGGGCAGCCTGAAAAAATGGAAAGGGTGGCCCCCATGGGACCCTAACTTTGCTGAGGCAGACTCCAGGAGATAGCTTGGCCCACTGGGGTCTCGAGAAGTCCCCCATTCTATGACGGGGGTGCAAGGGTAGAGTTCTGGCCTCGGGAGGTAAGGTGAGGCCATCACCCTGCCACAGATGGGGTCATCTGTGGCAATCAGATCCCGGCCTGAGCCCTGGAACCTAACACTTGCCCAGGCCCACAGGACCCTAGGACCAAGGAATGAATCCCAGGCCACCTTCATGCACGAGACCATGGCAGGCCAATTACTGCCAGATCTATGAAGGGGTCTGTATTTCAACCGGCTATGCCTCTGCCCAAAGAACACACCTCGAGGTGTCCAGGGCCCTGGCAAGTGTCTCAGGGCCAACCTCTGCTATGCCCAGGGACTCATAGATCCCTGAACAAGGCCTGGTGAAAGCTTCTGTCTTGCTGGCCCAAGGAGACAACGAGATGAGCTCTTAAGTAGCCTAACAGTTTCCTGAACTCCTTAGTAGCTGGTTGCCTACTACAATGAGTCTGGCCTCTACTGCATAGGGAAGCTTGCCAAGGCATGGGTTTTCAGGAAAAGCACACAGCTGAAGGCATAGGTGCCACTGGCCCCCAAGGGGCCAACTTCGACCTTTTTAGTGGGCCCATGGGCCACAGCAAGAGGCCTCAGGCAGCCTCAATTGCTGGCTGGCTGATGGCAGTGTCCCAGGACTTTCAGAAGCTTGTCAATGAACAGGCCAACCTTTCTTTTAACCTGCACATGGGATGTTTCAAGGGCAGACACTGAAAGGGACGTCCACACCGTCTGGACAATGAGGGCTCCCACCCCATGCCAATGCTGTTGCCATAGTCTCTGCTCTGACTTGGCCTTCCTAACCTAACAGGAAGTCCTCCAGGGCCTCCCACCAAGCACAAAGGACTCCACTCACCTGTCATGGTTGATGCCATGCCCAGACCCTGGTGCCCAAGGTTCACTGAAAGACATAGGGAGAATAGGGGTACTAAGCAATGGCTCTCCCAAAGGTGTTTTGGGAGGAAAAAGGGTTACTAGGCCAGGCACGATGCCTGAGAACCTCATGGAAACTGGAGACCCAGAGACAAGCCAGGGTCTCAATGGGGAGTCTTGAGAGATCGTACACCTCAAACCCCCAAATGCAGTGCACTTACAGGGCTCTGAAGATCTGTGCCATACTGAATCTGGGATGGACCCAGCATTGGGCCTTAGTGTAATCCTACTGAGCATGATTTTTAGGTTGTCATCGCTCTTTAAGATAATATGAGTTCTCATCATTGACCCAAGCAAGGCAGTAGCAACCTGTGAGGTCCCTGGCCCCCATCAATGAATCTGCTTCCTGGTGGTGCTTACTGGGGAGTGGATTGCCCTGGGGGGCTTGAGACGTTGGACCTCTGGCCAGAGCTAGGCCATGCAAGACTTGACTCTCGGGGCAGGATCCTTGACTGGGAATGGGCTCTAAGAAGGTAGGGATAGGCCTGGAGTCCAAACACCCTATCCTGCTGGACCTGCCCTGTGGCAAAGAGCTGCCATTCATGAAGGTATAGGAGGTGGTGGCATGGCTTGTGGCTGACCAGCCCACTGCTTGGGACTGCAAGGAAGAAGCAGGGAAGAGGAACACTGATGACCATTCTTGGGCAGCACGAGATAATGGGGAGTGTAGTTCCCATGGGACCCTACCATTGCTGAGGCAGGAACCTGGAGGTAGCCTGACCCATTGGGGTATCGAGAGGTCTCCCATTCTATGAGGGAGGTAGAAGGATAGAGTACCATCCCAGGGAGGTAGGGTGAAGCCATTGCCCTGCCACAGAAGGGGGACATCTGTGATGAACAGGGCTCAGCCTGAACCCTGGAACCCAACACTTGTCCAGGCCCACAGGACCCCCCCCCAGGCTGAGGAATGAATCCCAGGCCACCTTTGTGCATATGAGCATGGCAGAACAATCACTGCCAGACCTATCAAGGGGTCTGTCTCTCAACTGGCTGTGCCTCTGCCCAGAAAACATACCCTGAGGTGTCCAGGATCCTGGCAAGTGTCTCAGGGCCAAACCCTGCTATGTCCAGAGACTCACAGATCACTGTCCAAGGCCTGGTGGAATCTTTTGTCTTTCAGGCCCAAGTAATCCACATGGCAAGCTCTTAAGCAGCCTCACTATGTCTTGATCTTCTTGAGGGCTGGATGCCTGCTAAATTAGGTCTGGTCTCTCCTGCATGGGGAAGCTTGCCAAGGAGTGGGTTTTCAGAAAGAACATGTAGCTGAAGACACAGGGGCCACTGGCCCCAAGTGTCCCATGTTAACCTTCTTGGTGGGCCCACAGGCCACAACAGGAGGCTTCAGGTGGCCTCAGCTGCTGGATGGCTGATGTTGGCAGCCCTGGACTTTCCCAATCTTGTTGGCCATCTGAACAGCCTTCCATTTATCCTGCACATGGGATGGCTCAAGGGCAGATGTTCAAGGGGATGTCCACATCATCGGGATAATGGGGGCTTCCACCCCTACACCAATGCCACCGCCAGGGTTACCATCCCTACTCAGGCCTTCCAAACCCACCAAAGAAGTGTCTGGGGCCTCAGTCCAAGCCCAGAGGCTTCCACTCACCTCTCATGATTGACACCTCGCCAAGACCCTGGTGACCAAGGCCTGCTGAAAGACATAAGGAGAACAGGGTTGTTAAGCAATGGCTCTCCAGAAAGTGTCCTGGGAAGAAGAAGGGGTCACTAGCTCAGGTACAATGCCTGAGCACCTTGTAGCCCCTGGAGTCACACAGACAAGCAAGGGCCATGACAGCGAGCTTCGAGAGATCATGAACCTCAAATCCCCAAATTCACCATTCTCCCAGGACCCCAAGGATCTGTGTCATGCTGACCCTAGATGATCCCCAGCATTCGGCCTCAGCGTAATCCTATTTAGCATGATTTTTAGGTCATCATTGCTCTTCCAGACTATATGACTTCTCATCATAGACCCAAGCAAGGCAGTGGTGAAGTGTGAGGTCCCTATCTCCCACCTCTGAATCTTCTTCCTGGGGGTGCTTACTGGAGAGTGGACTGTCCAGTGGGGATCAAGACTTTGATCCTCTGGCCATGCAAGATGTGGCCCTCGGGGTGTGATCTTTGACTGGAGACAGACTTTAAAGAAAGAGGGATAGGCCAGCAATCCAATGCCGTGTTCTGCTGAACCTGCCCTGCAGCAAAGAGCTCCCATTCATGAAGGCCTGGCCGACCATGGCAGGCTTATGGATGATCATCCCACTGCTTGGGACCACAAGGAAGAAACAAAATACAAGAGCACTGATGCCCATTCTTGGGCAGCTCAAAACAACAGAGAATGTGGCCCCCATGGGACCCTAACCTTGCTGAGGCAGGCCCCAGGAGGTATCCTGGCCCACCAGGGCCTTGAGAAGTACCTAGTTCTATGAGGGGGCTGCAAGGGTAGAGTGCCAGACCTGGGAGGTAGGGCAAGGCTGTCACCCTGCCACAGTTTGGGACATCTCTGGCAATCAGAGCCCAGCACAAGCCCTGGAGCCCAAAACTTTCCCAGGTCCTTAGGACCCCCAGGGCTAAGGAATGAATCCCAGGCCACCTTCCTACATGCAACTATTGCATGCCGATCACTCCCCGATCTCTCTTTTTAAAAAAGATTTTATTTATTTATTTGACAGAGAGAAACACAGCGAGAGAGGGAACATAAGTCAGGGGAGCGAGAGAGGGAGAAGTAGGCTTCCCGCTGAGCAGGAAACCCAATGCGGGCCTTGATCCTGGATCTCCAGGACCATGACCTGAGCTGAAGGCAGTCGCCTAACCAACTGAGCCACCCAGGTGCCCCACAGCCAGATCTCTTGAGGGGTCTGTCTCACAACCGGCTGTGCCTCTGCCCCTGGAACACAACCTGAGGTGTCCAGGGCCCTGGTGAGTGTCTCAGAGCCAACACCTGCTATGCCCAAGGACTCACAGATCCCTGACCAAGGCCTAGAGGAGGCTTTCTCTCTTGCAGACCCAAGGAGTCATTGAGGTAAGTTCTTAAGCAGCCTCGGGGTATCCCAAACACCTTGGGAGCTGGGTGCCTACTACAATAAGTCTGGCCTCTCCTGTATGGGGAAGCTTTCCAAAGCATGGATTTTCAGGAAGAGCACACAGCTGAAGGCACAGGGGCGACTGGTGCCAAGCTGCCCACGTCGACCTTCTCAGGCAGCCTCATGCCAAACCCAGAGTCTCAACTCACCTCTCAGAGTTGATGCTGCGTCCAGACCCTGGAGACCAAGGCCAACTGAAAGACACAAGGAGAACAGCATTGCTAAGAAACTGGGTGTGGGGAATGGGGAATGAATCTTGGAACACTGGGGAAAAAAATTTAAGTAACAATATAAATAAATAAATAAATAAATAAATAAATAAATAAATAAATAAATAAATAGAGAAACAGCTCTCCTGAATGTGTCCTGGGAGGAAAAAGGGGTCGTTAGGCCAGGCACAATGCCTGAGCACCTCGTGAAGCCTGGAGACCCAGAGACAAGCCAGGGCTTCAGTGGGGAGACTTGAGAGATAGTGCACCTCAAAGCCATAATTGCAGCACTCCCACAGGGCCCCAGGAATTTGTGCCTTGCTGACCCCAGGATGGTCACCAGCATTGGGCCTCAGCATAATCCTATTGAGCATGATTTGTAAGTCATCATCACTCTTCAAAACAATATGAGTTCTCATCATTGACCCAAGCAAGGCAGTGGCAACGCATGTGGTCCCTGGCCCCCATCCCCAAATATGCTTCTCGGGTGTGCTTATTGTGGAGCAGAATTCCCCAGGGAGCTCCAGACTTTGTCCAGTTGCCAGGGCTGGGCCAGCATGACTTGGCCCTCAAGGCTGGATCCTTGACTAGGTGGGCTCTAAGGAGAGAGGGATAGGCTAGCAGCCCAAAAGCCCTGTTCCTCCACACCTGTCCTGCAGCCAAGTGCTGCCATCCACAAAGGTCTGGCAGGCCATGACAATTCTTTTATCTGATTTGCATACTTCTTGGGACCGCAAGGAAGGAGCAGGGAAGTGGAGCATCAGTGCTCATTCTTGCGCAGCCCAAACAATGGAGAGTGTGGCCTCCATGGGACTCTAGCCTTGCTGAGGCAGGCCAAAGGACATAGCCCAGCCCATTGGGGTCTTGAGGGTTCCCCTGTCCTATGAGGGAGCTGCAAGTGTAGAGTGCCGGCCCCAGGAGATAGGACGAAGCCATCGTCCTGCCAGAGGTAGGGACATCTGTGGCTATTAGAGCCTGGCCCAAACCCTGAAACCCAATACTTGCTGAGACCCGCAGTACCCCCAGGGCTGAGGAATGAATCCCACGCCATCTTCGTGCACATGACCATGGTAGGCTGCCCACTGCCTGCTCTGTAGAGGGGTGTCTCACCCTGTGAGACAGGCTGTGCCTTGGCCCCTGGAACAGGTGTCCAGGGCCCTGGCAAGTGTCTCAGGGCCAACCCTTGCTATGCCTAGAGACTCACAGATCACTGTCCAAGGCCTGGTGGAAGATTCTGTCTTGCAGGCCCAAGTAATCCACATGGCAAGCAGCCTCACTATGTCCTGATCTCCTTGGGAGCTGGATGCCTACTACAGCTGGCCTGGCCTCTCCTGCACGGGGAAGATTGCCAAGGTGTGGGTTTTCAGGAAGAGCATGCAGCTTAAGGCACAAGGACTGCTGGACCCAAGGGACCCATGTTGACCTTTTTGGTGGACCCACGGCCCACAATGGGAGGCCTTGGGTGGCCTCAGCTGCTAGGTAGCTACCGGCACAGTCCCCAGATTTTTGGAACATTGTCAGCCACCTGGCCAACCTTTTTTTTAACCTGCCCATGGGATGGCTCAAGCGGACGTCCATGACAAAGGCTCTAACTCCTACACCAATGCTGCTGCCAGGGTCAATGACCCTACTTTGGCCTCCTGAACCTACCAACAATGCCTCTGGGGTCTCCCACCAAGCCCAAAGGCCTCCACTCACCTCTCAAGGTTAACAACATGCCCAGACCCTGGCAACCAAGGCCCACTGAAAGACACAAGGAAAACAGGGTTGCTAAGCAATGGCTATCTAGGTGTCCTGGGAGGAAGACAGGGTCAATAGAACAGCACAATGCTTGAGCATTCATGGCACCTAGAGACTCACAGACAAGCCAGGATCACAATGGGGAGCCTCAAGAGATCATGTGGCTCAACCCACCCCTAAATGCAGTGCTCCCACAGGGCCCTGAGGATCCACACCATGCTGACATCAGCATAATCTTATTGAGCATGATTTTTAGGTCATCATTGCTCTTTGAGACATGAGTTCTCATCATTGACCCAAGCAAGGCAGTGGCAATGCATGACATCCCTGGGCCCCATCTCTGAATCTTCTTCCTGGGGGTGCTTACCATGCAGCAGATTGCACTGAGGGACTTCAGGTGTTGGTCCTCTGGCCAGAGATGGGCCACACATGACTTGGCCCTCAGGGCAGGATCCTTAACTGGGAACAGGCACTAAGGAGAGAGCAATAGGCCAGCAGCCCAAATGCCCTGTTCCGATGCACCTGCCATGCATCCAAGAGCTGCCATTCACAAAGGCCTGGAAGGAGGTGACAATGCTTGTGGCTGACCAGCACACTGCTTGGGACTGCAAGGAAGGAACAGAGTAGAAGAGCATCAATACCCATTATTGGGCAGCCCCAAACAATGGAGAGTGTGGGCCCCATTGGACCCCAGTCTTGCTGTGGTAGGCTCCAGGAGGTAATCCTACTCACCAGGGTCTCATAAATGACCTGTGGCAATTAGAACCTAGCTCAAGCCCTGGAACCCAGCACTTTCCCAGGCCCATGGGTCCCCCAGTGCTGAGGAATGAATCCCCAGCCACCTTCGTGGACGTGACCATGGCAGGCCGACCACTGCCTGCCCTGTCGAGGGCCTGTCCACCACAGGCTGTGCCTCTGCCTCTGGAACACATCCTGAGGTGCCCAGGGCCCTGGCAAGTGTCTCAAGGTCAATCCCCTTCTATGTCCAGGGACTCACAGATCCCTGACCAAGGCCTGGTGGAAGCTTTCTGTCTTGTGGGTCCAAGGAGTCAACAAGGAAAGCACTTAAGCAGCTTCACTATGTCCCAAACTCCTTAGGTACTGGGTGCCTGCTACAATAATTCTGGCCTCTCTTGCACAGGTAAGCTTGCCAAGACATGGGTTTTCAGGAAGAGCATGCAGCTGAAAGCACAGGGGCCACTGGCCCCAAGGGTCCGATGTTGACCTTCTTAGCGGGCCCACAGGCCACAACAGGTGTCCTCAGGTGGCCTCTGCTGGTAGCCAGCTGATGGTGGTGTCCTAGGACTTTTGGAACCTTGTCAGCCACCTGGCCAACTTTTAATCTGCACATGGATGGCTCAAACATGGACATTCAAATAGATGTCAATGTCGTCTGGAAAACAAGGGATCCCACCCCTATGCCAATGGCCCTGCCAGAGTCACCACACCTACTTGGGCCTCCAAAATCCACCACACATGCCTCTGGGGCCTCCTGCCAAGCCAAGTCCTCCACTCACCTCTCATGGTTGATGCTGTGCCCAGACCCTGGTGACTAAGGCCCACTGAAAGACACAGGGAGAACAGGGTTGCTAAGCAATGGCTATCCAGGTGTCCTGGGAGGAAGACAGGGTCAATAGAAAAGCACAATGCCTGAGCATTCATGGCACCTGGAGACTTACAGACAAGCCAGGACCACAATGGGGAGCCTCAAGAGATTGTGTGCCTCAACCCCCAAATGCAGTGCTCCCACAGGGCTTCCCATGCCATGCTGATCCTGGGATGGTCACCAGCATTGGACCTCAGCATAATCCTATTGAGCATGATTTTTAGGTCATCATCGCTCTTTAAGACAATATGAGTTCTCATCATTGACCCAAGCAAGGCAGTGGCAATGCGTGGCATCCCTGGTCCCCATCTCTGAATCTTCTTCCTGGGATTGCTTACTGCAGAGCAGATTGTCCTGGTGGGCTTGATACGTTGGTCCTATGGCCGGGAGTGGGCCATTTAAGGCTTGGCCCTCAGGGTGGGATCCTTGACTGGGGCTGGGCTCTAAGGAGAGAGGGATAAGCCAGTACCCCAAATGCCCTGTTCCTCCACACCTGCCCTGCTGCCAAGTGCTGCCATTCATGAAGGCCTGGCCAGCCGTGGGAAGGCTTGTGGCTGACCAGCACATTGCTTGTTACTGTAAGGAAGGAGCAAGGTAGTGGAGCACTGATGCCCATTCCTGGACAGCCCAAAACAATGGAGAGTGTAGACCCTAGCCTTGCTGAGGCAAACCTCAAGAGGTAGCCTGGAAGCCTCAAGAGTTTCTCTGTTCTATGTGGGGTATGCAAGGGTAGAGTGCCAGCCCTGGGAGGTAGGGAGGGGCCATCACTCTGCCAGAGGTGGGGTCATCTGTGGCAATCAGAGCCCTGCCCAAACCCTAGAACCCAACACTTGCCCAGGCCTGCAGGACAGTCAGGGCTGAGGAATGAATCCCAGGCCAGTTTCATGCATGCTACCATGACAGGCTGGCCATGCCTGAGGGGCCTATTTCTCCACCAGCTGTGCCTCTGCCCCTGGAACACACACCAAGGTGTTCAGGGTCTCTGTGAGTGTCTCAGAGCCAAACCCTGCTATGCCCTTAGACTCACAGATCCCTGACCAAGGCCCAGTGGAAGCTTTATGTCTTGTGGGCCCAAGGAGTAAACCAGGTGAGGTCTTAAGTAGCTTCATGTTTTTTCCAACTCCTTGGGACCTGGATGCCTACTACATAGGTCTGGCCTCTCCTGCATGGGGAAGATTGCCAAGGTGTGTGTTTTCAGGAACAGTATGCAGCTGAAGGCACAGGGGCTAATGGCCCCAAGGGGCACACATCGACCTCAGTGGGCCCACAGGCTGTAGCACTTGCCTCAGGTGGGTTCAGCTCCTGGCCATCTGTTGGCAGCATCCAAGGTCTTTCAGAACCTTGTCAGCCACCCAGCTAGCATTTCCTTTAACATGCACATAAGATGGCTCAAGGGCAGACGTTCAAGGGGACATCTGCACCATCTGGACAGCGAGGGTTCCCACCCCTATGCCAATGCCACTGATATGGTTGCCGTCCTGACTCAGGCCTCCCAAATCCACCACAAAGGCCTCTGGGGTCTCCCTCCAAACCCTGTGGCCTCCACTCACCTCTCATGGTTGATGCCGCACCCAGATCATGGTGATCAAGGCCCACTGAAAAACACAAGGAGAACAGAGTTGCTAAGAATGATTCTCTAGAAGGTGTTATGGAATGAAGAAGGGGTCACTAGGCCGGGGCACAATGCCTGAGCACCTTGTGGGCCCTGGAGGTCCACAGACAATCCAGGTCCAGAACGGGGAGCCTCCAAGATTGTGTGCCTCAAACCTCCAAATGCATCACTCCCCCAGGGCCCCAAGGACCTGTGCCATGGTCCCCAGCATTTGGCCTCAGCATAATCCTATTGAGCATGATTTTTAGGTCATCATTGCTCTTTGAGACAATATGAGTTCTCACCATTGACCCAAGCAAGGCAGTGGCAATGCGTGAGGTCCCTGCCTACCCCCTTAATCTGCTTCCTGGGGATGCTTCTGTGGAGCAGAATGCCCCGGGGAGTTGATACTTTGGGCCTCTTGCAGGGGTTGGTCCAAGAAAGACTTGGCTCTCAGGGGGAGGTCCTGGACTGGGGCTGTGATCTCGACAGAGACCCATAGTTCAGCTGTCTAAGTCACCCTTTTCTTGAGCCCCTTCTCTGTGGCCATGACCTGCCATTCCTGAATGCCTGGTGCTATTAGAAGGCCTCTGGTTGGTCTTGATAACCCTGAATACCTAATTGAAGAATAACATTCCTGAAAACCTATGCTCTTTCTTTCATCCCATATAAATGGAACATGTTTTCCCCTGTGATTTGTATTGTTATTTCACTACCATGCCATAGAAAATTTGGCACACTTCCTTCTTAAAATGTTCATTTTCTTTTGATGATTTGCTTTGTTCTCAATCAGGATAACTAGGTTTTGTGCCTGCCCTTGGGCTTTGCATGGATTATGCCTCCTATGGCATTCATGTCTGGACCCTGTTCCCTTGTGGCCAAGGTTTGATAGGATTCCATCCAGCATCATGGAAATTCTCCCTTGCCCACCTCTGCAAAGCAGAATGCCAGGCTTTCTACAGAGCATGACACCCACATACACACGATTTTGTGCCTCTTCCTGGAGCTTGGTAGTATTTCTCTTGTGTGTTCTGTTCATCTCCTTTCTTGTCAGAAGTGATCTGCTTAATGAAAAATTGGGTAGTTGTCAGAATAACCTTTGCATCTGTGTTATTTTTAATGCTTTTTCTTTATCTGTATAAACCATTTAATACATGAATGTGTTCAGAATAAGTGAACCAATGTGTAATTATAGTATAGTAGCAAATCCATATATATCTACTTTTTAAAAAGCATGGTAAATTTGTAGCTAGTGTTTGTTTATGTGTATATCTATATCTATATTTATATCTATATCTATATCATCTATATCTATCTATAATCTATATCTATACCTATCTATACCTATATACTGTCGTGAATAAACCAAACTGTTCTAATTCAGTATTTAAATTCTGTTTGCCTTTTTAATAATTTTGCCTTTTAGGCTCATTCATTTTTGGTTTCAATTTCATTTTTTTCCTGCAATATTTTATTATGTTTCAGGAACTCTCATGAAGTGTCATTGGGTTTTTAGATGTACTCGTTTTACAGTAAAACATATCTCCCATTATTAAAAGATACTTATTTCTTATGATCAAGGCAACTTTCAGTCCATTTTTCAAAATTCATGTTTCTTTTCTTCATATTGTCCTTCCATATCCTGCTAACAGCATTTAAATTGTGATTCCTATACCCCATCATCTTGCATATGGGTGAACTTATGTGATCAAAGAAACATGAGGTCTTGAGGGAGCTGCTCTAATATTTTGAAGAATTTTCCTATTTATTTTTACAAATGTACATTTGAAATAGTTTTGGATTTCTTATTGTTTCATTCTTTAAGACATACATTTTCCCCAAATAAATTTCCAAGTACTTTGGGCACTAGTGCCCTTATTAGGTAAAACTTATTTGGTGAAAGTTCCTATCATGAACAACTGACAATGCCAAGAGCTCACAATTTTTGTTTATTTTTATTTAAATTCAATTAGCCAACATACAGCAAATCATTAGTTTCAGAGGTATAGTTTATTAATTCATCAGTTGCATATAAGACCCAATGCTCATCACATCACATGTCCTTCTTAATGCTCATCACCCAATTACCCCATCTCCCCACCTACTTCCTCTCCAGCAACCATGATTGTTTCTTATAGTTATGAGTCTCTCATGGTTTTTATTTGTGATTTCTTCCCATTCAGTCTTCTCTCCCTTTCCCTATGATCCTCTGAATTGTTTCTTGTATTCCACATATAAGTGAAACCTATTATAATTGTCTTTCTCTGATTGACTTATTTCACTCAGCCTAACACTTTCCAGTTCCATCAATGTCAATGTAAGTGGTAAGATATCATCCTTTTTGATGACTGGGTATCTTTTTCAATTGCAATTGCACTACTGGGCATTTACCCCAAAGATACAGATGTAGTGAAAAGAAGGGCCATATGTACCCCAATGTTCATTGCAGCAATGGCCACAATTGCCAAACTGTGGAAAGAGCCAAGATGCCCATCAACAGATGAATGGATAAAAAAGATGTGGTACATATATACAATGGAATACTATGCCTCCATCAGAAAGTATGAATATCCAACTTTTGTAGCAACATGGACTGGATTGGAAGAGATTATGCTGAGTGAAATAAGCCAAGTAGAGAAAGTCAAGTATCACATGGTTCCACTTACTTGTGGTGCATAAGGGATAATGTAGAGGACAGCAGGAGCAGGAAAGTAAATGGAAAGTAGGGTAATCCAGGGAGAGAAATGAAACATGAGAGACTTTGGACACCGAAACAAACTGAGGGACTTGGAGGAGGGGGGGATGGGAGAGCCTGGTGGTGGGTACTTAGGGCACCTATTGCATAGGTGGGTGTGGGGAATGGAGAATGAATCTTGGAACACTGGAAAAAAATTTAAGTAACAATAAAAAAAGAAGTTTTATCAGTCTGCCAGAGTCACAAGTAAGCTATTTGAATTCTTTTCAGTCTCTTCCAACTGAGATCCATGGGATGAATTTTTGCATCTCACCATCTGACCACCATGGCTGTCAACCTTTTCTAGAAATTGTCTGAGACTCAAATGCAGACCCTTGCTGTTGTCTGAACACACACTGACTTGTGTCATGTTTCACAGTGGTCAAGGACAGATTTCTTCCTCTGCTATCTTGCACATTTCTTTGAAAATAACAAAGTTACACTTTCCAGAGATTCTCTCATGTCAGGATGACACAGGAATAAATCAACCCTCTATTATTTAGTTTTCCAAAATGAGTAAAACATATTTATTGCCTTTATGTGAGCTTCCTATTTTGCCCTAGCTTTTTTGTGTCCTGTAACTATGGTTATGATCAAATGCATCCACTCACCTCATATGACAACCATTGGCTGAATGTTCAACTGAATGCACAATGAGGGGAAAAGGTATGGAAGCATTCCAAATGAAGGCTTCTTTGAGGAAACATGGATCATGTATTAAAGTCTATAATATGGACATTTGTTAGGTACATGGAATCTTATAAACATTGTATAGCAGAAGAGATTGCCTTGAAGTTATCTCATTTGAAATTCCATTATTTCTCCAGTGATAATACATAAATGAATGAATTAATTAATAAAAAGAAATTTTTAAATTAATCAGTTAATCTATACCTGAAGAAATAAATATAAATTTACCTTATGAAAATGCTGAACACCATTCATTCCCATAAAGGAGAAGTCCTTGTTAATAGACAAGCTTCTGGATTGGAAAAGCAGTCAGGATATGTCTGGTAAAATCAAGTTCCCTATGGCCCATTTTTTTGTCTACACAGCAATAGTGGTATGTGAATAACTGGACTTGGCTATTGGCCATGAAAACCCATAAAATTACATTGTAACATTATGTAGAATTAGTTTTATGGAATTTTTTAAATGTGTTCACTACCCATCACTAAAGTAAAACCTGACATAAGGCTTTTTAGGTCATGGTCTAAAAGACATTCTTTTTTTTAAAGACTCCTCTTTCATGTCTTTACCAGTATCTTCCAGTCAGCAATGCAAAATGTTTTCCTTATAATGTATATCTTTATTTCTGTACTTTGGGAAAACATGATCTCATGATGTAGATGATACCGTGGCTCCAAAGATATCAACATCACATTTATGTAAGTGCTTCCAAAATTGTTTTTGTTTTCCTTTATGGTGTCATATTCTAATAGCTGTGTCTTGAGAAGAAGAACTTCAGATGTGAAGCCAGTGTTACATTTGGCAAAATCAAACAGATTAAGGGGCCAATTAACAAAAACTGGCATCACCAATAATCCACAATACCTTATAGTGACATTTTGAAGATCTAATAATCTTCATGGACTACCATGCACTCATCTAAATACTCAAGTATCTTTCAGACAATATCCACTGACAGATTAATTCTTTCATTTCACTCTCTGGATGCCATGGGCATGATCCTTCCTTAGAGGAATTTGTTTTGAGTAGCCAATGAAGTGTATTAGAGTTAATTTTCAACCTGTGCACAGACAGATGGTAACATTTCCTGGGGTTTGGGGATGGGTAGTGAAGGAAATATTTTCTCCATTGGGAGTGTGATCCATTTAAGGTATAACTAAAATGTTCCCAGTGATTATCCCAGTTGCCTGACTCCCAGAAAGAAATCAAACATGTATAGGACTTAACTTTTTGAAAGTAGTCGCTTGCTTATCCTAAGTCAGACCTCTTGTATAGTAGAATTTTCTGCGTCACATGTATCAATGATCAAACACATCAACACACTTTGAATTTTAATGTAACAGTGAAATTCTTTTCAGAACTTCCAAATGAATAACATGATGAGAAAATTATAGCTAAGGACCAGGCTTGAGGATGGCCCTCTGTGACTAAATATGGCTCACCGAATATAGCCTAAACTTGAGGATGTGCTATCGTCATGAAACCAATAGAGAAGATTCCCTGAAGGGACTTGTTGCCTGAAGACCCAAGACGCATTACTCTAGAAGGGAAATACAGATCTTCAACCTTTTGCTTTGGTATCACTAACGACATTAGGCCTCAGTGTAAAATTATTGAGCATGATTTTCAGGTCATCATTTCTCTAGAAGATCCAACTACAACACTACCTGCCAAATTACAGACTTTGACCTGTATATGCTCATCAGAGATAGATTTTGCAATTTGTGATGCCAAAATAGACATGACTTGTGCCATATACCATCATAAACACCTGATGACATAGATTCATTCTGTGGCAACAGCCAAACAGTGCTCTTTTTTGTAGTCATTCTCTGTGTGGACAGTTGTAAGGCTGATACAAAAATGTTCTACTACATCTCTCATGAACTCATGATTTATCCATACTCTACATTAAGCAATTATTATAATCATGTTTGGAAAAAAAATGACTTCTTACAGAGTTTATGTAACTTTCATTCACCAAGCAGAGAAAGGACAATATATACAGGTTTCTTAAGTTTGTATAAACATTCAGGTGATAAAAACAAACAAAAAAAACAAAAATAAAAACAAAACAAAAACCCACAAACATTCAGGTGGTGTTTGCAGACATGGAAAATATTCATTGGTCAATCTTATTCTGTCCTGTCAAGTTCATGGTTCATTGTATATAAACTCAAAGAAAATCTTACTCTTTCAGCCATATGAAACTCTGGATCTAGACATCAGATGTCAGGATACTTGAAATTGTGATCACTTTATGAATCTTTTGGAACCACATAAGGAACTTTTCCTATTATAGCCAATGAGCTGTTGCGTTACGTTGTAAGTCCTCTTCAATGTCTTACAATCTTGACAAAAACAGAACAAAGGAAAATATAATAATTAGTGTAAATATATATACACATACTTTTATATTTAGACCAAAGAAACTCACAAAATGGAGTAGGAACCATAGCTCTGAAAAATTTTCATATACTTTAAATAAACTTTCAATAAAAAGTAATGTTTTTCACTTATCATCAGGAAAATACAAATCAAAAACAGGATGAGATACAACCTCACACCTATCAGAAGGGCTAAAATTAACAATATGGGGAACAACAAATTTTGATGAGGATGTACAAAAAGAGTAACCCTCTTACACTGTTGGTAAAAATGCAAATTGGTGCAGCCACTCTGGAAAACAGTATGGAGGTTCCTCAAAAAGATAAAATAGAACCATAACCCAGTAATTGCAACACTGAGTATTTACCTAAAGTATGAAAAGAATACTGATTTGAAGGGGAACATGCATCCCAATGTTTATAGCAGCATTATCAACAATAGCTAAAATGTGGAAAAGCCCACAGCTCCACTAACTGGTGAATGGATGAAAAAGATGTATTATATATATTCAATAGAATATTAGCCATCAAAAAGAATGAAATCTTGGCATTTGCAATGACATGGATGACACTCGAGTTTATTGTGTTAAGCAAAATAAGTCAGTCAGAGAAAGGCAAATACCATATAATTTTACACATATGTGGATAAGAAAGAAAAAAGATGAACATAGGTGAAAGGGAAAAAGAGACAGAAGGAAGCCATGAAAGACGCTTAACTATAGAGAACAACTGAGGATTGCTGTAGGGGAAATGGGTGGGGGGATAAGGCAATTGGGTGTTGGACATTAAGGAGTGTACTTGATGTAATAAACAGTGAGTGATATATGGAACCAATGACCCACTAAATTCTACTCCTGAAACTAACACTACACTATATGTGAACTAAATGGAATTTGAGTAAAATATTGAGAAGTGACAAGGCAAGATGGCAGAAGAGTGGGAAATTCCATTTCAACAGGTCCTCTGAAGCTAGCTGGATATCTACCAAGCCAATCTTAACACCCATGAAATCAGCTTGAGATGTAAGATTATATGTCTGGATCTCTATGAAGGCAGAGAATCATCAATTGTGAGGTACAAAGGCTATGGCTGTGACTCTGTGGACAGATATTGGAGGATAAACAGAAGGGGGAGGGAGCCATCAGAAGCTAGCCATAGGAAAGGAATTTAATACTCCAGCACAAAAGCACTTGTGTCTGGGGACCAAAAATAACTGAAGGGGGACACACCAGGACTGGGGTGGCTGCCTGCATGGACCTGCTCCCAACCTGGGGTGGCTGTCACCATGATGTCACCACCCATGCCTACATGGTCCCAGGGCCCACCCATGTGGACCTGGGCCAGCTATTGCCCAGACCTGGACTGCTCATGGTTTTGGAAGATGAAAGAGCAGAGACAAATGGGGGTCCTGCATCCATGGCTGAATGGGTGTGGCTGTACTTTTCAGTGGCACTTCAGAAAGGGAAACTGTGTTTTAGGGGTTTCAGAGAGGAGCAGGTTGTGACTTCTCTGCCCTAGGGTGGAGGTCTGGATGCAGACATTTCCCTTTGATCTGACCCTCTGAAAAGCCACCAGAGACCAAAGGCTACCAGAGAACAAAAGCCCCAAAAAACAGTTTCCACAGAGCCCAGTCCCCTGATAGGGGCACGGCAAACTCCACCCAAGCAGGGTTGCCTCAAAAACAGCCCAGCATGCCCCTCCCACAAAAGACAAGGAGGACAACAACCCTAGGGTCCTCATAAAACTGTAAAACCCCAACAACAAGAGAAATTTGTATATTGAACTCCTGATGTTGCCTCAAGGGCTGTATATTCTCAGATACAATATTCTTTTTAAAATTCCTTTTCATGTTTCTTCTTTTTAAAATTTAATGTTTTAAATGCATTTTTATATTTTAACATGTATCATTTGCTAGATTTCTTTAAAAAGAATAAACATTTTTCCCCCTTTTTTATTTGAATATAGTTGACACAGTGTTATGTTAGTTTCAGGTGTACAACATAGTGATACCACATCTCTGTATGTTATGCTATGGTTATCAAAAGAGTAGCTACTATGTGTCTTCATACAACGGTATTAAAATTTAATTGACTAAAATCCTTACATTATACTTACATTCCCATGACTTTTTCATTTCATAATTGGTAGCCTGAATTTCTCACAAAACATTTTTTTTAGTGAAGAAAAAATACTTTCCCAATTAAACAAAACTATGAAGGAGTTTGTTACCACTGCATTGGCCTTACAAGAAATGATTAATAAAGTTCTTCAAGTTAAAGAAAATAAACACTCAACAGAAACAAAAAAAGCATATGAAAGTACAACTTTCATTAGTAAAGTTAAGTATATAGACAAACAGAATATTGCAATACTGTAAAATGGCATATAAATTACTTCAACCTTAGTAATAAAAGTATATATCTTTTGTATACAATTGAAGATAAGTTGTTATCAGATTAAATCAGACCATTATAACTATAAGTAGTTCAATGTAAGCCTCATGGTACCACAAAGAAAAAGTTGTAGCAAATATACAAAAGCTGAAGAGTAAATAAGCCACATAACTACAAAAAATCATCAAACCAAAAGAAAGGCAGTAAAGAAAGAACAAATGAACAAAAGAACAACAAATCAAACAAAATAATTAACAAAATGACTATACTAAAGCTTTACCTGCTAATAATTACCTTCAATGTGAATGAATTAAACAAACAAACAAAAAAAATAGAATGAGAAACCCCTGGGAAGATGGCAGAGTAGGAGGACCCTAAGTTCACCCCATCTCATATTTCAATCGGATATCATCCACATCCAAAACAACAAACCGGAAACCAATCCAAAGACTGGAAAAATGAACTCTACAACTAAATATAGAGAAGAAACAGCAACTGAAAATTTAGAGGATGGCCACAGGAAGGAAGAGGCTGCAGATGTGGAGAGGACAGTTGATTAAGTGTCTGCCTTCAGCTCAGGTCATGATCCCAGGGTCCTAGGTCAAACCCCACACTGGGATCTCTGCTCAATAGGGACTCTGCTTCTCCCTCTCCCACTCCTCCCACAAGTGTTTCCTCTCTAGCTGTCTCTCTTTTTGTAAAATAAATGAATAAAATTGTTTTTTTAAAGAATTACACAAAATGAGAATAGGCAGGGAACTCTGTGATTCCATCAAATGTAATATTATTTGTATTGTAAGAGTTCCAGAAGAAGACAGAAGGGGAAGGAGAAATGCTATTTGAGGAAACAGTAGCAGTAAACTGTAATCTGAGGAAGGAAACAGATATTCAGATCTAGGGAGCACAGAGAACTCCCATCAGAATTGACCAAACAGACCCACACCAAGACATACTGTAGTTAAACTTGCAAAATATACTGTTAAGGAAAAAAAAAACTTAAAATCAACAAGACTGAAATAGTCATTAAGTTACAAGGGAAAACCCAGGAGATTTTCCTCAGAAATCTTTCAAGCAATAAGTGAAGGACATGATATATTCAATGTTCTACGTGGGAAAATCTGCAGCCAAGAATATTCTATCCAGCAAGACTATCACAGAATAGAAGAGATAAAGAGTTTCCTAAACAAAAGCTAAAGGAGTTTATGACCACTAAACCAGTCCTGCAAGAAATACTAAAGGACACTCTGAGTAGAAAGGGAAGACCAAAAGTGACACTGTAAAGGTAGGAAACATGAAAACAGTAAAAGAATATTTCTGTAAAAAATCACTCAGGAAACTTAAAAAAATATATAAAATATAATAGCATATACCTAAAACGTGGGGAATGCAGGTGAAAAGAATAGGTTCAGCCTCAAATGACAATCAATCTAAAAGAGACTTCTATATGCAGAAGACAGTATATACAAACCTATGGGTAAGCATGTATCAAAAAATATTAAGAAATGTGCAAAGAATAAAGGGAAAGAAATCCAAATGTCACTAAATAAAATAAACAAACCACTAGAGACAGAAAGACAAGAAATAACAAGAGAAAATATTCAGAAAAAAACACAAAACAGATAATAAGATAGCATTAAATACATATTTTTCAATAATTACTTTGAATGTAAATGAACTAAACATGCAAATCAAAAGACAGGGTGACAGAATGGATTTTTAAAAAGACCCATCAATAAGTGGCCTACAAAACTCATTTGAGACCAAAAGCACCTTAAAATTGAAAGTGAAGGAATGGAAATATATCAGTTATGCAAATGATAGTAGGAAGCTGGAGTAACAATACTTAATTCAGAAAAAAAATGGACTTTAAAACAAAGTCTGTGACAGGAGACAAAGAAAGATGCTGTATAATAATAAGGGGCAATCCAACAAGAAGATATAATAATTGTAAATATTTATGAATGCAACCTAAGAGAACCTGAATACATAAAACAATTAATCACAAATATAAAAAAAACTAATAGATAATACAAAAATAGTAGGGGACTTTAATATCCCACTTATATCAAAGGGAAGATCATCTAAACAGAAATCAACAAGAAAACAATGACTTTGTATGGCACACTGCAATAGATGGATTTAACCAATATATTGAGAACAGTTCATCATAAAGCAGCAAAATACACATTATTTTCAAGTGCATATAGAATATTTCAAAGAATAGATCATGTATTAGCCCACAAAACCAGCCTCAACAAATTCAAGATCAAAACCAAACCATGCATCTTTTCTGGCCACAATGCTATACAGAAAAAATTTGACCTGGTGGTAGGTATTAAGGAGGGCATATATTGCTTGAGTACTGGGAGTGATGCATAAACAAAGAATCTTGGAACACTAGAAAAATAAAATAAAATTTAAAATAAAAAACCTAAACCATGCTAGGTACATATACATTTATAATGGCTATACCTTTATAATAAGTACATTTTTAAAAAGAAAAATTTGAAAAGACCACAAATACATGGAGTTCAGACATGGTACTAAATAATGAATGGGCAAACCAGGAAATAAAATAAGAAATTAAAAAAAATACTTGGAAACAAATTAAATTGGAAACACAATGGTCCAAAACCTCTGGAATGCAGCAAAAGCAATTTTAAGAGGGAACTTTACAGCAATACAGGCCTATCTCAAGAAGAAGGAAAAATCTCTAATAAATGACCTAACCTTGTACCTAAAGGAGCTAGCAAAAGAGCAACAAATTAAGGCTAACATTAGCAGAAGGAAGAAAATAATAAAGATTAGAGGAGAAATAAATAATATAGACACTAAAAAACAATAAATGAAATCAATGAGAAAACCCTCCAAGATGGCAGAGGAGTAGGGAATTCTAGTATTGTCTGGTCATTGGAAATCAGTTTTCAATGATTCTTAAAACCTAACAAAATCAACTGGAGTTCTGAGAAAAGAATTGCTACAATTCTACAAATAGAAAAATGACCACGTTTTGCGAGGTAGGAGGTGTGTTGATATGAATCGGAGGAGGTACCTCGGAAGATAAACTGAGGAACAGGGAGGGAGCCTCTGTAAGCCAGGTACTAGAAAGTGTTACAAGCAGCAGAATTCAAAATTGGAACTTTTAGAATTTATCTGAGAGGTGCTCAGGAGGCAAAGTGGGGCAGAATCCCAAGTTGGACATTGTGGTCTCAGGATCCCCAGGGTCACAAAAAGAATAGGGGTGTCCAAGTGTGTCAGGGTTCCCAGGCATTGGATTGGAGAAGTTGGTTGCACACAGCATCACTAGCTTTATGCTTGGTATTTCTGTAAATCATGGTCTGCTGCTCAGTCAGGTGACCACTTTCCAAGTAGGGGCCCAGCAAAAGGCAGAACTGCAGTGAGACCCCCTCCACCAGTGTGAGTGACTGCTGCAAGAGTCTATAAAGTTTGAAGACTCAAAACATGGTCACGTGCCTGAGATGAAAATTCTCTGTCACAGGCTGGGTGAACAAACAGTTTGGAGGGAAGCCAGGGAGACAAGAGTGATTGCTTTTCTGTGAGGGCTCACTGAAGAGTGTGGGGGAGCAAAGTGTCAGCTTCTGGGCTATAGATCAGTTCACCATTATTTTAAGTCCTCCCCCACCAGCTCTGGTGCCTCTTAAACTGAGCTCAGCCCCTTGGCAAAGGCTGTGCAATTTCTTGAGGGCAAAGACACCTGAGAATCAGCTGAATAGGCCCTTCCCCACTGAAGAACAGAAGGAAATTCTAGCTAATACCAAATGTACTAATCATACATAAATGTAAAGCTGCTCTTGGGGTAAAGAAGTATATAACATTTGTGTTTTTTTCTTATTATTCTTTAGTCCTTCAGCTTTATATATTATTATCCTTTCAACTATTTTCAAATCTTATCAATTATTATTTAAGTCTTTTTAATTTTAATTTTTATATTTACAGTATATATATTTCACTTTTGGCTTTCATATATACATTTTTTTCTTTCTGTCCTATTTTCAGATATAGTTTCTTCTAACAAACAAACCAAAATACATTCAGAATCCAGCTTATCGTTCTTTTCTGTTCTACTTCCTATTTGATTTTATTCTCTTTTTTCTTTTCTTTTTAGTTTCTTTTCTTTTCTGATCTGTGTAGTGTATAATTTTCTGATGTCATTGTTGCTGCATTTGTATTTTACCTCCCTTTCACCAATTCTTTTCTGGACATTTTATGACAAGATGGGATAACTCAACCCAAGAAAGAGATTAAGAGACAGAACTCTCTGCCAGGGATATAATAAATATGGATCTAAGTAAGTTGGACTAGAATTCAAAACAATGATTATAAAGATACTAGATGGGTTTGAAAAAGAGCATAGAAGACTCTAGTAGTCCATTAGGGAAGAAATAAAAACTAAAATCTAATCAGGTTGAAACAAAAAAGCCTATTACTGAGGTGCAATAAAAAAATGGAGCTTCTAAGTGCTGTGGTAAACAAAGCTGAAGACAGAGTCAGTGATATAGAAGACAAAATGATGAAAAATAAGGAAGCTGAGGAAAAGAGATAAACAACTACTGGATCATGAAGGAAGGATACAAGAGATCAGAAAAGCCATAAAGTGAAACAATATTGAAATCACTGGGTTCCAGAGGGAAAAAGTGACTTTACAGGTAATACAATGGCACTAAATTCATATCTATCAATAATTACTCTGAATATAAATGGACTGAATGCTCCAATCAAAAGATATAGGGTACAGATTGCATACAAAAACAATAAACCAAGCAGAAAAAGAGAATTACCATATGGTTTCACTCATATGTGGAATATAAGGAATAGAGCAGAGAACTAAGGGGAAGGGGGGGAACTGAATGGAAAGAAATCAGAGAAGGAGACAAATTATGAGAGACTCTGGACTCTGGGAAACAACTAAGGGTTACAGAAGGGAAGGAGGTTGGGGGATGGGGCAACCAGGTGATGAGTATTAAGGATGAGCACTGGGTGTTATATGTAACTGATTAATTGTTGAACACCACAACAAAACCTTATGATGTGCTATATGCTGGCTAACTAAACATAATAAAACAAACCCCAAAAAACAAAGATCTATCCGTATTCTATCTATAAGAGATTCATTTTAGTCCCAAAGATACCTCCATGTTGAAAGTGAGGGGTGGGAAGTTTTTATCATGCAATGGATATCAGAAGAAAGCTGGGGTAGTAATATTTATATCAGACAAATTATATTTTAAACAAAAACTGTAATAATATATGAAGAGAGACACAATATCATAATAAAAGAGTCAATCCAACAAGAAGATCTAACAATTTTAAATATTTATGCCCCTAAAATGGAACAGCCAATTATTTAAATCAATTAATGACAAAATTAATAGAACATTTTGATAATAAAACAATAGGAGTAAGGACTTTAACATCCCACTTACAACAATGGACAGATCATCTAAGCAGAAGATCAATAACAAAACAAGGACTTTGTATGACACAGTGGACCAGATTGACTTCATAGATCTATTCAGAGGGTTTCATCCTAAAGTAGCAGAACAGACATTCTTCTCAAGTGAACATGGAACACTCTCCAAACTAGATCACATACTGTGTCACAAATCAGGTCTCAACCAGTACCAAAAGGATGGGATTATTCTCTGCATATTTTTAGACCATAGTGCTTTAAACCTTGAACTCAATGATTAGATAAAATATGAAAGGAACCCAAATGCATGTAAGCTAAAGAGAATCCTACTAAAGAATGAATGGATCAATCAGGAAATTAAAGAACTAAAAAAAAACCCATGAAAGCAAATGAGAATGAAAACACAACAGAATATCTGGGATGCAACAAGGCATTCCTGAGAGGGAAATACATAGCAATACAAGGCTTTCTCAACAAACAAGAAAAGGCTCGATACAAAAACCTAAACTTACACCTAAAGTAACTAAAGAAAGAACATCAAATAAAATATAAACCAGCCTGGAGAAAAGAAATAATAAGTAATAGAGCATAAATCAATGAAATAGATACAAAAGTAACAGTAAAACAGATCAATGAAACTAGGAGAACTAGGAGCTGGCTCTTTGAAATAATTAGTAAGATCAATAAACCCATAGCCATACTTTAAAAGAAAACAGAGAGGACCCAAAAAAATCATAAATGAAAAGGGGAGATCACAACCAACACCAAAGAAATAGAAACAAGTAGAAGAACATATTACGAACAACTATATGCCAACAAATGAAGTGATCTGGAAGAAATAGATGCATTCTTAGATATATATAAATTACTAAAACTGAAACAGGAAGAAGCAGAAAATCTGAACAGACCCAAAACAGCTATAAAATGGAAACAGTAATTGAGAATCTCCCAAAAAACAGGATTCCAAGACCAGATAGCTCCCATGAGACTGCTACCAAACATTAAAGAAAAATTAATATCTATTCCTGTGAAGCTGTTTCAAAAATAGAAATAGAAAGAAAACTTCTCAACTTGTTCTATGAGGCCAGCATTACCTTGATCCCCAAATCTGACAAAGGCCCCACCAAAAAGAATTACAGGCCAATATTCCTTATGAACATGGACGCCAAAATTCTCACAAATGTCCTAGCCAATCGGATCTAACAGTACATTAAAAGGATCATTCAACACAAAGAAGCAAGTTTATTAATGGGCTTCAAGGATGGTTCAACATTAGCAAATTAATCAACTTGACATATTAGCAAAAGAAAGAAGAATTATATGATCTCAATTGATGCAGAAAAGGCATTTGTCAAAATATAGCATCTGTTTTTTTTTTTAAGATTTTTATTTATTTGACAGAGAGAAACACAGCCAGAGAGGGAACACAAGCAGGGGGAGTGAGAGAGGGTGAAGCAGGCTTCCCACTAAGCAGGGAACCCGATGTGGGGCTCGATCCCGGGTCTCCAGGATCATGACCTGAGCCGAAGGCAGTCGCTTCACCAACTGAGCCACCCAGGTCCCCCTCCTTCTTGATTAAAACTCTACAGTATTGAGATACAGGAAACAATCCTCAAAATCATAAAAACCATCTATGAAAAAAAGCCCATAGCAAATATTATCCATATTCAGCACTGTTTCTGAACATAGTACTAGAAGTCTTGTCCTCAGCAATCAAACAGAAAAAATAAATATAATGCATTCAGAGTGGCAAAGAAGTCAAACTCTCATTCTGCAGATGACATGATATACTATATGGAAAACCCCAAAGGCTCCACCCAAAATTTGCTAGCTCTCCTACAGGAATTATGCAATGTGGCAGGATATAAAATCAATACACTGAAATCAGTTGTCTTACTGAAATGAGAAGGATAAAGAGAAATTAAGAAATAGATCCTAGTTACAATTGCACCAAAAGCCATAAGATATCTAAGAACAAGCTTAAGGCAAGAGATAAAAAAATCTTTGAAAACTATAGAACACTTATGAAAGAAATAGAGGAAGACATAAAGGAATGGAAAAACATCCTATGCTCATGGATTGGAAGAACAAATATTGTTAAAATGTCTATAGTAACCAGAGCAATCTATACATTCAAAACAATCCTTATGGAAAAACCATCAACATTTTTCACAGAGCTGGAACAAACAATCCTAAAATTGGTATGGAACCAGAAAAGGCCCTGAATACCCAGAAGAATATTGAGAAAAAAAAAACTGGTTGCATCACAATGCTGAGCTTCAAGTTATAATACAAAACTGTAGTCATTAAGATAGTATGGTACTGGCATAAAAACAGACACATAAATCAGTAGAACAGAATAGAGAACCCAGAAACTGACCCTCAACTCTACAGTCAACTAATTTTCAACAAAGCAGGGAAGAATATACAATGGAAAATAGACATTCTCTTCAGCAAATTATGCTGAGAAAATTGGATAGCCACATGTAGGGAATGAAACTGGACTATTTTCTTATACCATATAGAAAAGTAAACTCAGGGACGCCTGGGTGGCTCAGTTGGTTAAGCGACTGCCTTCGGCTCAGGTCATGATCCTGGAGACCCGGGATCGAGTCCCACATCAGGCTCCCTGCTCAGCGGGAAGCCTGCTTCTCCCTCTCTCACTCCCCCTGCTTGTGTTCCCTCTCTGGCTGTGTTTCTCTCTGTCAAATAAATAAAATCTTTAAAAAAAAAAAAAGAAAAGAAAAGTAAACTCAAAATGGATGAAAGACCTAAATGTGAGACAATAATCCATCAAAATCCCAGAGAAGACACAGGCAGGAACCTCTTTGACCACAAAGAGGTCTGACCACAAAGAAAACTGTAGCAAGTTCTTGCTAGATACATCTGCAAAGGCAAGGGAAACAAAAGTAAAAATGAACAATTGGAAGTCCATGAAGATAAAAAAGAAACCTTTTGCAAAGCAAAGGAAATAGAAAAAGCCAAAGGCTAACTACAGAATCGAGAAGATACTTGAAAATGTTTTATCCGATAAAGGATTAGTGTCCAAGATCTATTAAAAATTAGTTAAACTCAACACCCAAAAAACCAAATAATCCAGTCATGTAATTGGCAGAAGACATGCACAGACATTTATTTAAAGAAGATATACAAATGACCAACAGACATATTAAAAAATGTTCATCATTATTTGGCATCAAGGAAATACAGATCTAAACCATGATGTGATATCACCTCACACCAGTCAGAATGGCTTAAATTAACCAGTCAGGAAACAAAAAAAATGGTGAGTATGCAGAAAAAGGGGAACCATCTTACACTGTTGGTTGGAAAGCAAGCTGGTACAGCCACTCTGGTTTCTCATATTAAAGTTAAAAATACAACTACACTACAACCCAGAAATTGCATACCAGGATTACCCAAAGGATACAAACATAGTGATCCAAAGGGGTACCTACACCCTAATTTTCATAGCAGCAATATCCACAATAGCTAAACAACAGAAGAGCCCACATGTCCATTGACAATGAATGGATAAAGATGTGGTATATGTATGCATATGGAATATTACTTAGCTATCAACAAAATGAAATCTTACAATTTGGAATAAGGTAGATGAAACTAGAGGGTATTATGCTATGCAAAATAAGTCAGAGAAAGACAACTGTCATATGATTTCACTCATCTGTGTAATTTAAGAGACAAAACAAGTTATCATAGAGAAGGAAAATAAAACAAGATGAAATCAGTGAGGAAGACAAACCATAAAAGATTCTTAATTGTAGGAAACAGACTGGTTGCTGGAATGGAGGTGGATGGGGGGATGTGGTAGCTGGGTGATAAACAGTAAGGAAGACACATGATGTAATGAGCACTGGGTGTCATATGCAACTGATGAATCACTGAACTCTGCCTCTGAAATGAATTTAAATAAAATGTTTCTTAATTAAATCTACTTAATTTAATTTTACTTAGTTGAATTTGAATAAAATAAAATATTAAAAAATTAAAAACAGAAAGTAAAAAAATTAATATAACTAGGAGCCAGTTTCTTTTAAAAATTAGTAAAATTGATAAACTTCTAGAAAGACTATGAAAGAAAAAAGAAAGGACCCAAATAATTAAAATCACAAGCAAGAGAAGAGAAATAACAAAGAATGTCACTGAAATGCAAATAATTATAAGAGAATATTATGAAAAACTATATGTCAACAAATTGGACAACCTGGAGGAAATGGATAAATTCCTAGAAACATAAATCACCAATTTGATACAGGAATAAATAGAAAAACTTTGATAATCAGCAAAGATACTGAATCAGTAATCAAAAATATCCCCACCAAAAAAATCTTCAGAGCCAGATAGCTTCACAGGAAAATTCTATCAAATATTTTTAAAGCCCTTTACCCCCCAATCCAGTTAGTTTGTATGCAGAGTAATATTAGTTTCACCTGTAAAATTTAGTGACTCAACACTTATATACAATGCCTGGTGCTCACCATAAGAGCATGCTTTAATCCTTATCACCTATTTAACACACCCTGTCACTCTTCTCCCTTTGGTAACCATTAAGTTTGTTCTCTATAGTTAAGAGTTTGTTTCTTGGGGCACCTGGGTGGCTCAGTTGGTTAAGCGACTGCCTTCTGCTCAGGTCATGATCCCGGCCCACATCGGGCTCCCTGCTCAGCGGGAAGCCTGCTTCTCCCTCTCTCACTCCCCCTGCTTGTGTTCCCTCTCTAGCTGTGTTTCTCTCTGTCAAATAAATAAAATCTTTTTTAAAAAAAGTTTGTTTCTTGGTTTTCCTCTTTTTTTTCTTTATGATTATTTCCTTGTTTCTTAAATTCCACATATGAGTGAAATCATATGGTATTTGTCATTTTCTGACTGACATTTCACTTAGCATAATATTCCCTAGCTCCATCCACATTGAAGCAAATGGCAAGACTTCATTCCTTTTTATGGCTAATATTCCACGTTTACATATGCATCACATGCTCTTTATGCATTTGTCAATTTATGGACACGAGCTCCTTCCAAAATTTGACTATTGTAGATAATGTTACTATAAACATCAGGGTGCATGGATCCCTTCAAATCAGTATTTTTGTATCCTTTATGTAAATACCTGTAGTACATTGCTTGGTCAGGGGCGCCTGGATGGCTCAGTTGGTTAAGCGACTGCCTTTGGCTCAGGTTGTGATCCTGGAGGCCTGGGATCAAGCCCCACATCTGGCTGCCTGCTTGGCAAGCCTGTTTCTCCTTCTCTCACTCCCGCTGCTTGTGTTCCCTCTCTCACTGTGTTTCTCTCTGTCAAATAAATAAAATCTTTAAAAAATTGCCTGGATATAGGGTAGGTCTATTTTTAACTTCGTGAGGAAACTCCACACTGTTTTCCACAGTGGCTGCACCAGTTTGTATTTCTACTAACAGTGTAAGAGGCTTTCCCTTTCTCCACATCCTCATTAATACTTGTTGAACCTTGTGTTGTTAATTTTGACCACTCTGTCTGGTGTGAGGTGATATCTTCAAGTGGTTGTGATTTTTATTTCCTTGATGATGAGTGATGCTGACCATCTTTTCATTTGCCTGTTGGCCATCTGCATGAATTCTTTGTAGAAATGTCTGCTCATGTCTTCTACCCATTTTTAATTGGATTGTTTGTTTTTTGGGTGTTGAGTTTGATAAGTTCTTTATAAATTTTGGATAATAACCCTGTATCAGATATGTCACTTGCAAATATCTTCTCCCATTATTTAGGATGTTGTCCCTTTCCCTCTGCAGGTTTAATTTTGATCCATTTCCAATAGGTGATTTGTGCTCTTGCTTCTTTTGCCTCAGGAGAAATATCTAGAATGAAGCTGCTATGGCCTCTGTCCTAGAAATTACTTCCAGTGTTCTTCTCTAGGACTTTAAGGGTTCCCTGTCTCACATTTAGGTTTAATCCATTTTGTTTTGTCTTTTTGTATGGTGCATGAAAATGGTCCTGATTCATTATTTGAACATTGCTGTATAGTTTTCCCAACACCATTTGTTGAAGAGACCATTATTTTTCCCCCCACTGGATAGTCTTTCCTGCTTTGTCAAAGATTAATTGACCATATAGTAATGATGCACAAATTCAGTAAAGTCACAGGATACAAAATCAACATATAGAAATCCGTTACATATCTATACACTAATAATGAAGCAGCAGAAAGATCAATCAATTTTTGCTTTTGCTTCCCTTGCCTTTGGAGACGTGTCTTGAAAGAAGTTGCCAAGGCTGATGTTGAAGAGGTTACTGCCTATGTTATCCTCTAGGATTTTGATGAATTCCTGCCTCACATTGAGGTCTTTCATGAACATTTGGGACTTCAAGATAAAAAGCTTCTGCACGTCAAAGGAAACAATCAACAAAACAAAGAAGCAACCCATGGAATGGGAAAGATGTTTTCAAATGACATTACAGATAAAGGACTGGTATCCAAGAACTATAAAAAACTTCTCAAACTCAACACTCAAAAATGTAATCGAGTCAAAAAATGGGCAGAAAACATAAAAAAACACTTCTCCAAAGAAGACATATGAATGGATAACAGACACATGAAAAAGTGTTCATCATCATTAGCGATCAGAGAAATTCAAATCAAAATCACATTGAGATACCACCTTACACCAGTTAGAATGGCAAAAATCGACAAGGCAAGAAACAAGAAATGTTGGGGAAGTTGTGGAGAAAGGGGAACCCTCTTACATTGTTGGTGAAAACACAAGTTGATACAGCCAGTTCCTCAACAAGTTAAAAATAGAGCTACTGTACAATCCAGCAATTGCACCACTGGGTATTAACCCTAAAGAGGGACACATGCACATCAATTAACCCTAAAGAGGGACACATACACCACAATAGCCAAACTGTGGAAGGAGTTGAGATGTCCTTCATCAGATGAATGGATAAAGAAGATGTGGAATATATATACAATGGAGAGCATATATTGTGATGAGCACTGGATGTTATACACAAACAATAAATTGTGGAATACTACATCAAAGGTTAATGAAATACTGTATGGTGAATAACATAACATAATGAAAGAAAGGAGAAAAAGAAAGAAAGAAGAGAAAGAAAGAAAGAAAAGAAAAGAAAAAGAAAAAGAAAAAAGAAAAAAAGAAAAGAAAGAAAAAAAATCAAGAAATCAATCCCATTTACAGTTGCATCAAAAATCATAAGATACATCAGAATAAACTTTACCATAGAGTTAAGATGTCTGTACCCTGAAAACTATAGGATACTTATGAAAGAAACTGAAGATGACACAAAATAATGGAAAAATACACATGCTCATGGATTGGAAGAACAAATATTGTTAAAATACCTATATTACACAAAGCAATCTACACATTTAATGTAATTCCTATAAACATGCCAACAGCATTGTTAACACAGCTAGAACAAACAATCCTAAAATTTGTATGGAACCATAAAAGAACAAAAATAGCCAAACAACCTTTAAAAATGAACACACAACTGGGATCATTTCAATTATGGTCTTCAAGATACATTACAAAGTTGTAATGACCAAACCAGCATGGTACTGGCACAAACGTGACATGCAGATCAATAGAACAGAATAGAAAACCCAGAAATGAACCTACCAAGCATTTAAAAATAGGTAATATTGTGTGCCTGGGTGGCTCAGAGGGTTAATCCTCTGCCTTCGGCTAGGTCATGATCTCAGGGTCCTGGGATCAAGGCCCACATTGGGCTCTCTGCTCAGAGGGGAGCCTGCTTCCTCCTCTCTCTCTGCCTGCTTGTGATCTCTTTCTCTGTCAAATAAATAAATAAAATCTTAAAAAAGAAAAGAAATAAATAAAAATAAAAATAGGTAATATCTATTTTTCTTAAACTATTCCAAAAAATAGAAAAGGAAGGAAAAATTCCAAATTCATATTATAAAGCCAGCATTACCTTGACACCAAAAACCAGATAAAAAGACATTACTGAAGCACAAAACTATGCAGACTAATATCCTTGATGAACGTGCAGCAAAAATTCTCAAAAAATATGAGTAAATTGAGTCCAAAGAGTACATTTAAAAGATTATTCACCACAATCAAGTGGGAATTATTCATCGGTTGCAAGTGTGGTTCAATATTCACAAATCAATCAATGTGATACACCACATTTCATTGTATATATGGACCTAAAGAACCACTGGATCCTTTCAATACAAGCAGAGAATGTATTTGTCTTAAAAAAATGTATCTCCTTTAATTCAAAAATACTTTATTGCTAAAAAATGCTACCATCATCTGAGCTTTCAGTCACAATCACTGATCACATACCACCATAACAAATGTAATAATAATGACAAAGTATGAAACATTATAGGATTACCAAAATATGACACGGAAACACAAACTACTGTTAGAAACTTGGCACTGATAAATATGCTTGGAGGGTTGTCACAAAGTTTCAATTGTAATAAATGAAATATTGGCAAAGTGAAAAAAAGGAAAGTGCAAAAATGAGGTTCATCTGTATACCAATTATACATCAATAACCTTGGGAAAATGTTTTTAAAAGACTGATGGTTAATATAACAGCTGGTATAACAGCTATACATGAATGACTGTTTGGGAAAACAGAAGCCTCTAAAATTTCATGAGCATTGAGTACTGCATAAGGTGCTTTTATATTCCCTTCTGGGTTTCTAACACAGGACATATCAGTGAACAATATTATATCAACAATGGCATTATGAATAATAAGTAAATCATAGCAAAGTTTACTATCTATCTCAATGAATGTGAGACAGTCATATTCAATCTATTTTATCAGGACCTTGAAATATAATAGAATGGTTTAAAATGTTACACTTGCGCAGAATAGCACTAGGATTAGATAATATTTGTTCATAGCTAGTCAGGCAGCACACTGAGAGATGAATGAATTGTAAGAACTTATAAAATAATAACACCATGGGATTTCTATTAGTAAGTTAAATGTCCCAAGGTCAAAGCCCGAGTTTTATCAATCAGGAAAGTGTTGCTACTACATATTGATAACACAATACATAGCTCTCAGAGCAACAAAATCTACTAACACAGAAGAGGAAGCAATATGCCTATAACCAATTAGGCAATTGTCTGAATAAGCACACGATTATAAACACCCTTAATCTCATGACAGAAACATTTAAGGTTTTATCAAAGTTTAAACTAATACAGATGAGGAAACAACTATTTAAGATTGAAAGAGTTCTTCAGTTTATTCTGACTACAATTTTGGTACTTTATGTAACATCTGAGAAGAGACAACATTTTCATAAAAGGCAAGGAACTACAACAACCCTCAAAAATATTGGAGGTTTCTCCCTCTCTTAATGACCTCTATGTTACTCCTTATGCTCCACAAGTAAATGAAATCATATGATAATTGACTTTCTCTGCTTGGCTTATTTCACTCAGCATAATCTCCAGTTCCCTCCATGTTGATATAAAAATTGGTAATGTGAACTGGGGTAAATCAGAGAGGGAGATGATGCGTGAGAGACTGTGAACTCTGAGAAACAAAGTGAGGGTTTTGGAAGGAAGGGGGTGGGGGGATGGATGATCCTGGTGGTGGGCACTGAGGAGGGCATGTATTGCATGGAGCACTAGGTGTGGTGCATAAACAATGAATCTTGGAACACTGAAAAAATAAAGTAAATTATTAAAAAATTGTTGGAGGTTTGTTTTGTGTGTGTATGTGTAGTATATTGTTTCATTGGTATATTAGGCTGAATTTGGGTTGCAACTGTCTTCCATTTGCTGGTCAATAATACATATTTCAAATATTTGACTTTGGTTTGATTGTATTGCAACTTATCCACACAGTCTTCAGTCCTGGGAGACTAAGAAATTTAGTAAAGCTAAAGTATCTTTTTTACTAACATGTAAGGTGCTATGGCTAAGAGTAAATCAGCCAGTGTTGAATTAGTATGGAAATTTATGGTGGAAAAATATTTTTAAGCTTTCTTATAAATGCCTAGAGAATACAGTAGGTGAATATTTGAATCCCTGGGGAATAAGTTGCCACAAAAATAAAAAGCTTCTATCGGAAAACTTAAGCAGGAACCTTGACTTCTTAGGTAAAAGTTAAAAACCAAAGCTGAACATGTCTATTACATAAAAATATTTGACTCAGCCACTGTGACTACAGCAGTGCTGGTTACCGCAGGTGTTATAGAAATTATTTTTCTTAAGATTATGTGCAAATCTATAAACAAGTTGACCTACCTTGTAATATTTTTTCCCTTTATGGCAGATAATATGAGAGAATTACAAGGTAAGTGTCTTTTTTAAATTGTTCTGTTTATATAATTTTCCTTTTTTAAAATTTCAGTTAGCCAATGTTTAGTACATCATTAGTTTTTTTTATGTAATGTTCGGTGATTCATTAGTTACATAGTTACCCAGTGATCACCACATCACATGCCCCCCCAACGTCCATCACGTTACCCTATCCCCCCACCCACTTCCCTTTTCACAACCCTCAGTTTGTTTGCCAGACTCAGGAGTCTCATATGGGTTGTCTTCTCTTATTTCTTCCCCTTCAGTTTTCACTCTTTTTACCTATTGTTCTCTGCACTATTCCTTATGTTCCACATATGAATGAAACCATAACTGTCTTTCTCTGATTGATTTATTTCACTTAGCATAATACCCTCCAATTCCATCCATGTACATGTAAATGGTAGATATTCATCTTTTCTGATGGTTGAGTAATATTCCATTGTATATATGAACCACATCTTCTTTTCTGATTACTTGTTATATATATTTGAGCTAGAAATAGAGAATATGTTCTATATCTAGTCTTGTATTTTTTCTTTATTTTAACTATCAACAATGGAATCGATTTTAGAATCGATTTTAGTTTATTAAACTACTATAATTTGTTCTGGAAGCCCATAAAGAGAGACCTATTTACTATAATTTGTACATAACTTGCAGCATTGGGTGAGACTGCCACTTTCTCATAGCCTCCTCTTGTTTCAAGAAGACATATTTAAAAAAAGAAAGACATATTTACAAACCTAGACGGCTTGCATCTCAGGGACTTCAAAAACACTACATCCGTGGCATGGAATATCATGGGCTGTAGCTTACACAACTAGGCAGCAATTCCCTTCCTGTCAGATTATGAAGCACATTGGGAGACACGGCATATTCTTCTATGGAGGATCTATTTGCATGGAAACTTCAGAAGAGAAAGAACTGGTAGATGATTGTCCAAAAACACCCACACCCTGGATGTTTTTCTGGGTTAGGTAAAACAAGAAAGATCAATAGAAATTGCAGAATTCATGGCTCCAGTATACATACACACGTGCACGCACGTGCACACACACACACACACACACACACACACACACACACACACGAAGAAGATTAAGCTGGGGAAAATAAATAGATATGTAAAATTATCCCATTCCCATGTTTGAGGTTCCCTCATTTTTGCACACTTCCCTCAATTTAGCCCATTAGTTTGCACTATTTGTCAATTATTTTATGTCTGATTTCCTGGGGCTGGGGAAGATCCTGTTGAGAAGATGAAGTTTCAGTGTGATTGTATCCCTTGTATCTTCCTCAGTCTCTTCATTTTTCCAACATCTTGACTTTCCAGTAGTGACTTACTGATTTTATATTACAGTTTGCCTTCTTTGTTGGTGGCCCCAAATAAGGGGACTTGTGAATTATTATGAATTATTCACAATATTTTTGTGAATAATTATAGGTAGACAGCTAAAATTCCATAACACAATCAAATTGTGTCTTATATTTCTATATATTTTCCCAGAACTGGATTGCTGCCACCAATATCTGAAAAACTATCTATCCTTGCCATCAACTTACTTTTTCTCCCACCTCTGTTGAATTCCTGGAAACAAATCTCATAAAAATGGGGAGATTCAAAGGTGTATTATAATTTTTACATGGATTTATATATTTAAATTTAGAAAATGCTTCTGTGAAAATCAGTAGAGGAGTCATCCAGCTTCTGAATATAGTATTTAATTTCTTCCCATTCATCTTGTATAGAAATATTTTAAGAACTCCTGCTAGTAGCCCCTCATGTTGAGTCTCCAAGTACAAAGAATAGCCTAAGTTGTTGCTGAAAGTGTATAGTCGTAACCCTGAGGACTTGTTACTTAACTCTGTGATGTGTGGGTTGCCGTTTTTCTTCCATTGTGACTTTACCATTAGTCAAAGAAAATCAACTAGAGGCAAAAATCCATGTATCAGTCAGTATGCATTCCCTGTATAGGGCTTTAGATTGAAAAAAAAAAAAAAACAAAACAACTGCAGAGCAACTCAGGAAAATTTTGTGGATATATCCAGAGTACTTGAATTCTTATAATAGCTTAGTTGGAGAAAATAGCATATGAACTTTTACCATTTTCAGTTCTTGCAGCAGTCTTGGATACATTCTAAAAGGCATTTGAATTGCAGGAGTTACAAAAAAGTAGGGCCGCTACACTGTATATTGAAATAAAAAATAAGTTGGTTTCTATGGCACTGTATTTCATTTCTGATTTTGACATTTAATAGCATAACTATTTTATTCCAATTTTTTTTCAGTTTACTCGGGCAACCACTGTCCAATCTGATGCTTTCATTATGACACGATTTCTTATCCAAATTTTCAGTGACTACTTGTTCTTCTTTCTTTATTATATCTGCTTTCATAGCTATGTTTTCTTAGCCTAGAGAATTTCTACATCCCTTCCCAAGAATGGCAGTTATGCTTGTGTCAGCATAATTTTTACAATATCAAGTTTCCTTACAACCCAAGCCATTGGCGTTTTCATTTTGGCCTATTTGATCCTGAAAATTCTAACTAGAGCTGACATTCTTAAACCCTCCTGACAAAGCAGATTAGAGTTTGGGAAGATTCATCAAAGTTAGTCTGGATAGTTGTCATGTGTGGAATGTCAGAAAATAATCTTCTTCAGTAGTCTTTATTTGAGGACAGGGTAGGAGAGTAGTCAAAGTTGAAAACTGTATCTTTTGGGAACTACTCCTAAATGGTAAATAGTATAATAAGAAGCTTCTAATTTTATTTATTGTTACATCCACAGGAAAACAAATGTCTGGCCCTCAGTACTTTTTCCACAATTGTTAGGAGACTTAAACATTCGCAGTCCAAAAATGACCAATAAATACAATACATTGAATATATGAAGTAATATAATGGTTGACTTTGTCTACTTGGGCATTTAGACCCAAGCAAATTTGCATCGTAGAAATACCAAATAGGGCAGGTATTGCATGGAGCACTGGGTGTGGGGCATAAACAATGAATCTTGGAACACTGAAAACATAAAATAAATTTAAAGTCAAAATTAAAAAAGAAATACCAAATGAATCATAAAACTCTTTTCAGCTTTCAGTTAAAGCAAGTTTAGGTGAAAAATTAAATTCTTCTGTTGAAGATCTCATCATATACATGATCCTGGGCAAAAAGGAACGCATAGTGATGCTCATGCTGTTTGAAAGAATGAACCTAAAAGCTCTATAAGTAAGTATTCAATAGTTTAAAAATCAATTTGGAATTTTTCAGTTACCAAAGGTAGTTAACTAGCCAGTGAGACTACTGCAACACACAATATAAAAATGAAGTGAAGTATAATTCTCCAAAAAATATGAGAATGAAGCACCAAAATTCATTAGTATAAGAGTATTTCTCACTTGAAAGAAGACAGGACAAGGTGGATAAACAAGTGTCACACAGGAGATTTATTATCTGAAGCCCATCATTAGAATCTCTACTCTAGCAACGCTAAGAACCCCTTCTTCCACTTCACAATCTGGGAGTACCATTTCTCCTGGGCCGCAATGTTATCTGAGCGGAATTTTTATGTTATCACACCTCTTCAAGGTATCATCATTTACTCAAATCATGGCACTCCCTCTACCTACAACTTCTTTGTCCTAAAAACTCTTATTATGGATGGCATTCTTAATCTCTGATCACAAGTGAACTGGATATATGATAAATCCAGGGCAAGACAACTGGGTAGTTAATGATGCCCCAGGGGAAGTGACCTAAGTGGTTCTCTTCTCCATTTGTCTTTGTCTATGTAGACAGGTTTGGGACAGTAGTCAAAGAGGAAAAATGTATATCTCATATCTGCATTGTTCATATGTTCTACTGTGGTTTCTACATTAGGGACATTCATTGTCCTTACTCAAAAATGTCCACATTCCTTTGACTACAGACCAGAGGTTCACTAAACACAGTCAAGTCAGAGCAAATAAAGTACCTTGGTCAGGGGCATTTATGTAAAAACAATATCTTACTATTTTTTTAAGATTTTATTTATTTATTTGACACAGAGAGAGAGAGAGAGAGATCACAGGTAGGCCGAGAGGCAGGCAGAGAGAGAGGGAAGCAGACTCCCTGCCGAGCAGAGAGCCCGATGTGGGACTCAATCCCAGGACCCTGAGATCATGACCTGAGCCAAAGGCAGAGGCTTAACCCTCTGAGCCACCCAGGCGCCCCAACAATATCTTACTATTAACCAGTGTTTGTATCTGCCTGTATTTTCTAGATGCCAGAATAGGGGGAAAAATGGCATTACTCATAGTATATGTTTTTCTCCTAATGTAAACCTAATGATCTCATGTGATAATAAGAAGTTAGATATCAGGTATCAGACTGCTTATGATTTTATTCAATCGTAAATATCATGAGCGAAGCATATACCTGAATCCCAAACTTCTGGGTGCAAATTCCAAGGTCCTTCAATTGTGAGTTGTTCACTTATGATCTACATTATTTCACAGTACCTTAGAAAACTCAAAATATTCTAACATAAATTTATCTGCATATGAACTTAGATCAAAAAAAATAATTTATCAGAAAAAAATAATACCACTGAATTAACAAGGTTTTCAACTTCAATTACAGCAAAATTTCAGGTATAAAATTCTCATAAGGATATCATTTATTTGAATCACTCATGGCGAAAAATTAGCCATCACAATATCTATGTTAGAATGAACCTAAATAGCTTAAAGGCTGCTCTTTCTTAGTCTGTAGATATATTTGGAATGATGTGTCTCTGTAATTATTGAGGGGAATTCAGATTAATTTTTTCATACTTGTTTATAACCTGTTTTTCATACTTGTTGCAACAGCACTTTCTTATTTATTTTATTATGTTTTAAGATTTGTTTATTTATTCCTTTTAGAGAGAGAACATAGAGGGGGGCAGAGGTAGGGGAAGAGAGAGGATCTCCAGCAGACTCCCCACTGAGCAAGGAGCTGGACACAGGGCTCCATTCCAGGACCCTGAGATCATGACCTAAGCTGAAATCAAGAGGTGGATGCTTAACTAACTGAGCCACCCTGGCTCTTTCCTTTTAAAACTCAGCTCTGTAAGCTGGGAATAATTTATCCTTGTGCTAAAAAATATTTTAGCTTAGCACTTTAGGTTTTTATTCTACACAGTTTAGGTATTTACTATGCATCTCTGTGTAGCCCAAAATTTGGTAAAGCAGCTCTGTGCTTATTGGTTAGGCTTCAACAGATGTGTTCGTTCTGCATGTAATCATTCATATTTTCCCCAGAAGTTCCCTGCAGGAGCAAAACATATAATTTAATATTCTCAGTGTAAGAAAAAAGTACTGAAGACAGTTCCCCTGTAGATGTTTTTCTCCATCTCCATTTGTTTTCCTTGTATGGCTTGAAAATGGGACTCATTTTTTTTCATATTGATATCTAATATATCTAGTGCAGACTTTTGAACAAACCATCCTTTACTCATAATACAAAAGAATTAAATTTATTATAAATCAAGTAATCATATATCTGTTGATCTGTTTGTGGAATCTATTTTATTCCCCAGTAGACTAGTTTTCTATTTCTTACGTACACAATCTTAATTACTGTAACTTATAAAATTGAAATTTTGAAATGTTATCATTTATTTCATGAAACTTCCATTATTTTCACCAAGATGACTGAGTTTTTTTGGCTTTTTGTATTCTACATAACTTGTGAAATTAAACTGACAGTTTCCAAAAAACCTAATGGGATTTGGATTGTTATTACATTGACTTTTTTCTTCCATTTTTTTTATTGTTACTTAAATTTTTTTTCAGTGTTCCAAGATTCGTTGCCCATTCTCCACACCCAGTGCTCCATGCAATAGGTGCCCTCTGTACCCACCACCAGGTTCTCCCATTCCCCCACCCCCTTCCCTCCAAGTCCCTCAGTATATTGATTTTTTTAAATGAGTTTGGTATTAAGGAGGGCACAGGTTGCATGGAGCACTGGGTGTTATACACACAATGACTCATGGAACACTACATCAAAAACTAATGATGTGCTGTATGGTGACTAACAGAAAAATGTAATAAATGTAGAGATATCTTTTAGAGATATCTTTTAGAGATAAAAGAAAAATGTAATAAATAAACAAATAAACAAACAAATAAATAAAATGAGCTTGGGGAAAGGAATTAAAATTTATATGTAACTTAATCTGCTAATTTAAATGTACCATATCCCCTTATTTCTGCGATATTATTTACTTTCTTTGAATAATGTTTTATATTATGTGTAGATCTTTTCCTATGCAATCGACATTTCTGATATTCCTGAAAGTGTTACATTTATGAATCATCTTTATTTGTTACTTCACACAGAAGTGCATATCATTGTAGTTATTTGCTTATTAATACAGCACCTTTGTTAAACTAACTCTTAATTTTCATGTTCAGATTAGACAGATAATAGAGAAATAGATGATAGATGATTCACACAAACTATTTTGTTGAATTTAAATAAAGTTATACCTTTCCATTTCTAATTCTTTTTTTTTAAAGATTTTATTTATTTGACAGAGAGAAACACAGCCAGAGGGGGAACACAAGCAGGGGGAGTGAGAGAGGGAGAAGCAGGCTTCCTGCTGAGCAGAGAGCCCGATGTGGGACTTGATCCCCAGTCTCCAGGATCATGACCTGAGCCGAAGGCAGTCGTTTAACCAACTGAGCCACCCAGGCACCCCCATTTCTAATTCTTAGACACTGTTTATTCCCCTTCCATAACTTAGTGCATTAAGACCTCCAGTATAGTGTTGAATAGAAATGGGTGGGGCATAGGCAATGAATCTTGGAACACTGAAAAAATGAAATAAATTTAAAGTAAAAAAAAAGAAAAAGTGAAATTGGAATTTCTGAAAATAAACACTGTTTAATTTAGAAATTAAAAAAAAGAAATGATGATAGAAAATTCTTTATTCCCAATATCAGTGGGAAAGCTTCGAATATATTCATATCAATGATTTTGCAATTGATTTCTGTGTAAATTCTTTTTATCTCACTAAGTACTTTTGTTTAATTTCTAGATCCAATGAGATTTATGAGGAATAGGTTTTATATTCTATAAAACACTTTTTCTTTATTTTTGAGATGATTGTATAATGTGTCCCCTCTTGTGTTACTATGATGAATTACATTGAATGACTTTTTAAATTATGTTCAATTAGTCAACAAATAATATATCATTATGTTTTTATGTAGTGGTCAATGATTCATGGTTCATTATTTGCACATAACACCCAGTGAATGATTTTTAAATATTTTCTAAATAAACTTATTCTAGAAGTTCTAGATTTGTAAATAAAGGTTATGAAGATAACACAGACATTTCTCAAATATACCACTCTTTATTTCATTATTATTAATATCATATATTAGTACTATAAACAAGGCCATGTTTGAGGAGTGAGGAGAAATGTTGCACCTCCTTGAGACCAAAATATCTACAATTATTATTTTGAATTCTTCTACACAAGAAATGTGTCTATTCTCTCCAATTTATTTTTTTATTTTTATATTAGCATGTATTCACAAATATCTATTTTTTTTACTTTGGGTAATACTGTGCCATTAATTTTGTTCAATTTTTTCTAGCTCTGACAATAAGCGCTTTTGGTTCATTCCTGTATCACTTTGACATGTTTTTATTAGTGGTGTGTGTGTGTGTGTGTTTAGCACTTCCTTACTTTATGGCACTATAAGATGTTCTAGGCCATTTCTTTTTTATATTTCTTGTCCTTTCATAGAATCTGACACTTATTAAAGGATCTTGATTTGTTTTATGAGAGATGAGTATAGAAACCAAGATCTGGGTTTTAGGTATGCCTTCTGTTACTGGATTGTTACTGCTTTCTCAGCTAACAGAGTAAGAAAATATGTATATTTACAATAATTGTATATATACATATATAAATATTTATTGTGCAGCCATACATATACACACGTAAAGGAGTTATACTGAGTTAAACACAACTTATACTGATGTTTCCAATTCAAATCCATTATCACTTGAATTATTCTAACCTCTCTTTGCTTGTCTGTAACCTTCTACCCCAACAGTGAGAAACATCATCTGCCAACCATGTACTTAATTGTTCAATTCCAGTTTGTGTATATAATGCTTTCAACATTGTTAACCAAAACACCTATCTTAAACAACTTGATCAAATACAGTACCATTTGCCTTTAGACTTTCAGATTCCACTGAGTCTCCTAGTAACAGAAGTCAGCACCTTTTCCGTCCAAATATGCGAAGTGAGGTTGTATCACTCATTTGTAATGCAATAGGTTATTTTTTTTACATTCTATATTGATCCTAGGATCCCTTAACCTGCTAAATATTTTTTAAATTTGCAAATATTAAGGTTCACTCTTAATGCTATAAATGTCTATGGTTTTTAATATACTGTGAAATCAGGCGATGTGATGCCCCCAGCTTTGATTTTCTTTTTCAACATTTCCTTGACAATTTGGAGTATTTTCTGGTTCCACAAAAATTTTAGGGTTGTTTGTTCCAGCACTTTGAAAAATGATAATATTTTGATTCAGGTGGCATTAAAGAATAGATTACTCTAGGTTATAGGCAAACAATGAATCTTGGAGCACTAAATCAAAAACTAATAATAGGAGCACCTGGGTTGCTTAGTTGGTTAAGCGACTGCCTTCAGCTCAGATCATGATCCTGGAGTCATGGGATCGAGCCCCATATCAGGCTCCCTGCTCAGCAGGAAGCCTGCTTCTCCCTCTCTCACTCCCCTTGCTTGTGTTTCCTCTGTAGCTGTATTTCTCTCTGTCAAATAAATAAATAAAATATTTTTTAAAAAGCTAATGATGGAGGGCGTCAAGATGGTGGAAGTCCAGGTGACCACATTTCGGGGAGTTCCCTGAAGAGAGCTGAATTCCAGCAAAAAAACCACTACAAGACCACCGTGAACACCCATGAAACCAGCCTGAAATGTGATATTTCCCACTTCTGGACCGCCACGAGAGACAAAGAACATCAGCAAAAAGGTAGAAACAAATTGGAGGGTCAGGAGGCTTGCCCCCAGAGACAGGGGAGTGGGGGAGGAAGCCCGCAGAGCTGAACCATTAAAAACAAATACCCCAAAACGAAAGTGCTTTGTGAGGAATAACAGCAGATTACGGCCTGAATCGGGGCTAGAAAGAAGCTAAACACAGCGGAGCCCGGGGCAAGACAAGGAGACTTTTAAAAATATTTTATTTTCTTTCTTTTCCCACTGCCCGGACTCCCTCCGCCCCGCCGGGCCCCCGGCCCCGGCCCCGGGGAGCACAGCCGCCCGCCCCCGCCACGCCGGGCCCGCCCCGGCATGTGCAGCAGCATGCCTCCGCCTGAGCCGCCACAGCTGCCGGGAAAGTAGGGGGAGTGGATTATATTCTGCCCTTCTCTCCCGTTTCTCTCCACACCATAGGCCGCATGTAGACCCCCTCAGGGAAGACGTTTTTTACAGACTTTCATGGGACCGGAGAGGCCCCAGGTCCCAGGGCGCAGACAAAGTCGCGCGATCCAAAAGGAGTTGTGGCTTAGAGGTGCGGGAGTGAAATGACAAGCAGGGACTGGGGCAAAAATCAATACAACGTCTGCACCAGCCCGGCTGTGACAGACTGGCAACTGGGAGGCTGTAAAGAGCCCCTCCCTGTGTAGAGGCTCGTTCTGGGAGGGAGGTCTGGGCGCAGACATCCTGCTCCGACTTGACTTCCTCAACTGCTGAAAAAAGACTCAAAAGAACAACGCTCCGCTACCAGAGAATTGCAGCCTGATAGTCTGGTTGCCATTGAGATCAGCCTCTAGCAGGGGGGCCGAGAGACTCAGCCTAGAAGGACTGAAAGGGAACGACACGCCCTGCCCCCAGAAAGCACGCCAGAAGCTCAGGAGGACAACATTCCAATGCAAAACCCCAAATGGGGGGAAAGCCAATTTATTAAACTCCTGGCACTGACCACAAGTACCAAAAACTCTACAACTCATTGATAAAGTTTTCCACCTCATTTACTTTTTTAAACTTTTTTCTAGTTTTACTTTTAAAGCTTCCACTTTAAGCTTAAAATTACATTCTCACGGTTTTTCTTCTTTCAATTTTTATCCCCCTTCTTATCACAAAGTGATACCCAATACAACACCCCATAACATTTTTTACTTTTTATATATATATATATTTTATTCTTTTTAATTTTTTTTCTTTTTTCTATTTTTTTCTCTTTTTTTCTTTCTCTTTTTTACCCTGAAATTCAAACACACCCCTGTATTTTCTGCTTTTGTTGTTCCCTCTCGTTTCCCTGTTAGCTCTCTCTGTTTTTCCCTTTCTTCTTTCCTCTTTCCTTTATTCTCT